>JAODKC010000048.1:10789454-10800901 GCA_026777985.1 Mormyrops attenuatus | reverse complement strand
AAAAAAGAAAAACTTAATATAGCTTCAAAATATTACAGCCTCTAGGGGGGGGGGGCCGCCCCCGGCCGGGGGGGGGGGGTGTTCCCTCTGTTAGTGCACCTTGGCGTCTGCTGGAACAGGATATAAGAGATGGACAGCTTATGTATTAAGTACATAGGCAGATTACACTATGCTGTGAGAATGGTTTACACTGTTAGCTGCCAGCTAATGGATTCTCTGCCTGCAGCTGTTTGACACGCTCTGCTTTGGATCCCCTTGCTTCACTTACTTTTAAAATTTGGACCATTTAGTCGAGTGGCTGTTGTAGCTGTGCGTGAATCAGTCGGGGCAAAATCCACGCCGCCCAGCATCTCTGACACCGGCATGTGGTTTAGTGTCCGTGACTTCCACAAATCAATGTTTACTGAGGAAACTTTTGCTGCACTACAGCAAGCAAATACTATAAATGTCAGTGCATCTGAACAAATGAGTTGACTTCACGCACTGAGGCTGTTGCTTGTGAATTTAAGACGTACTGTATTAGAAAAAATTAAAATCTGTGTGGCACAGGACAGCCTGTCCGCCAAAAATCGACTGATTGTAAATACTTGTGCTACACAGAATGTATTGTGTAAATAATTTAATATGAGAAACTGTGACAGAGCGCCTTTTACTTGAAGCCTGAGATTTTGCGGGAACCTAAAGTACAGGAACACTGCTCTGCGCTACCTGAGGATGCACTGTCGCTGCGGTTTTCCTCATGTACACGTGAAAGGTTGTGTTAATAGAGATCTGCAGTTGGTACCCCTGCAGTCTAACTGGGACCTGTAAAAATGTCACTGATATACTGCCAAAGTTTAGCCAGCACATTGATGTGGATGCAGTGCTACGGCTGGAAGGTCTCTGTGCTGAACAACCTTATCAATGCAAAGATCCTTGTGTGACCTACCTACAGTTCAGGTAACGACTTGAACAAGCGGCTGTATCTGACTGCCAATAAACATTTCAAAAGAGTAACCGTTTCAAAGACTGCCGCTTTCTTCTCAAGTCGTAGAAAATGATTGTGAAATGATTATTGTGTGGTACTGGCACGCTTCCACAATCACTTGGCCCAGATCACAGGTATGGATACGTCTGGCCAGAAAAGGCTGCCGATGGAGCATTTCTGATCCGGCTGGCACCCTCCAGGCACAGCTCTGGACTTCGCCTTCCATGAGGATATCGTCACCATGACCCCTGTCACGTGCTGTTTCCATCTTCATTAGTCGGAACATCAATAATTAAGGCTGCAAGTCATGAACGGTGAAATAATTCAGCTGTAACTTTTCTTCCAACTTGCTGATATCTAGTTAGTGCAATGTTTAAAGACTACTTTATTTGACAAGGACTGACAGGCACTACGGTACAATTTGACGCACGTCTTGCCTGAACATCGATAATACGAGCTACGGTGAACACGGTCACGTGACGCCGGCCGGCGGTCACGTGATCCCTTGTTGACGCTCGTGCTATTTGCACAGCGAGCGCAAGCTCTGCCTGCCTGCTGCAATGTCATCCTTCGGGCTGCCGTGTGAAGATCGGCGAGCGGCCGAGCGCCTCTAAACGCAGGGACGGTTCGCTCGCATGTTTCTGCACAAGACGAAGCCGAATGCTCGTCAATGCTGTCTCCGTAATTAGAGATTTTTCTCCGTAAGTCGGCGAAGAAGTCGATATTCCATGAAGTTATATCGCCAGTCGCGACGCTAGAACTGCAAGGTAAGCTGCCGTTATAATGTATTTTATGCTTAACCAAAAGCGAAGTCTCGATATTCAGACAAAGCGTACGATGTCATATTTCGGTTTCTTCTCCCGGAGCCATTAGCGAGGAATTGACGGGCGTTTAATCCAATCGGCGCAGGCCGGGGTGGCCATCCTACCGTGCATACTCGGGGATGAGGGTACCACGTACGGGCTCCTCCGGGGAGACAAAAGGCCAAACCTTCTGCTTTTTTCTTACATTTCGATAATAAATCAGTGTGGTTAATGGTACACGGGCTATATAAATGAAAGCCCAAGAAGGCCTGTACCGCTTTCTCTTTTTCGCGATGTTGTCTTCAATAAGTGTGCCGCTTCATAATGAAAAAACACCGCCGCCTTATAAATAAATGTCACTGCAACGCGAGAAATATTAATACGTTATCTAAAATTACCGTCGAATGACATTTACGTAAGAAGGCACATTTAAAGGCATCACCTGTATTAAAAGCAGGGTTTCTGCTTCCTGACCGACCGACTGGCCAGTTAGTTGCGAGAAAATCGCTATTTAAACGTGTGTTAAGGGGCGATATTAAGATGTATTAATTCAAAGTAATGCTCATAGACAGCGCGACGACTGCGGTCTCTTATCGTAAGGAAATACAGATGTTTACCAGCGAAAGATGGTTACCCCCTCCAGTTCTAAAAGTTCAGGTAAATCTGTCTGCCCTAAAGTCACGGAGAAAGGGGGGTGACACACTGGTCAACACGGGAGGTCCATTTTTCACTCGTCCCTTATATTCATTTTCCTTTAATCAACCGTGTATAGTACGTAAATTCCTACAAAGCCGCCTTTGTTCTCTGAAAGCGATCCAATGCAAATTTGCATTCCTGGGTGCCTTATTTACACACAGTATATCAGTGTGGCTGCATTGTTTAATGGCTTGACTTGGACTGTCCTGATGAGCTGGCCTGTGATTACCATAAGGTTAGCATTTTAAGTGGGTGACCTCAGTCCTTGATGGCACTCTGGACTGGGCAAGATGTGCCCAGCGCTGCCAGACCTGTTTGGTGACATTGCACAGTGTTTACAACTCTTCACATTGCCTGTGGGCAGATTTGCTAAGAGTCTAGCCTTTTCCTCTCATGTTTCTTGTAGTGTCCAACATATCATCTGTGGCATTCGCTTTTCACAAAGTTATTACTGACTATTTTATTAATATGCAGTACTGCAGATTCCAGTGATCCATCCATCTGTCCATTCCTATGTTTACTGTTCACCTCGTCCGGCCCAGGGTTGTGGCATGCTGATAACGCTGGATCCATAATCCTTTGGGTGTCACTTGTTCTCCTGCAGGAAAACAGTCCTGGATTTTGTCTTTCTGTGGATCGGTATTTACTGAAGGTGTAAAGGCTCCTCTTCCCGTTCTCTGTGTAATTTTCTCTCTTTGTGAAAACAGCACTTTTTCAGTAAGTGTTTTTTTTTCCTTTTTCATTAATAACCCATCTCTCTCCCTCTTTCCCTCTCTCTCCCATCTCTGAAACTGACAGACTGCGCTGTCGTGACTCTGCTTGCTCTCCGTCAGTGAGATGGCCGTTTTCCGACAGTTTGGATTGCTCCTATGGAAGAATTACATCCAGCAGGTGGGAACATGGAGGATTTCATCTCCAACAAACTAGATTTACAGGCAGCTTTTGTTCCTCGTCCGTGTTTTCGTTGAACTTCAGTGTGTCATCACACAAGTATGTGTTTCATTTTATTTGACAAGCAAGTTTGTTTTAAAAACACGCATGATACCGTCGTACGTCGGCTGAACCTGTAAGTTGCAAAAAATCGTTTTTGCGTTAGTATATAATGCCATTTAATTTATGAAATTTCATAAATTAGTAAATCATTAACCTCAAGGACACCATCAGCAGCACTGTATTAATATAGTCTGCCTAATCTTGATGATCAGGTCCAATAAAGTTTAAGCACTTAAAGCAAAATTAATGTTAAATGCCCTTGTCGTTTTAGAGGTGGACTTTTATGTATGTATGCAAAGCACATATGTGCTTTGTTGTTTCCTTATCTTCATCTTCCAAACCTGTATTTTTGGATTAACCTTATTTTTTTCCTCAGTAAAACACCTAGTGTTTGTACTGGCAGCTTATCACATTATCTTTGTTTTGAAATAGTGTTGCACGATGCATGATTGCATTTTCTGTCTGCGGGGTGCACAATGCACAGTTCCAAAGCATGCGTTTTCATTTTTTATTAATTTGTTGCATGTTCCTATGAATGCGGTTTCCAGCATGCATGCGTTTTCATTTTTTATTAATTTGTTGCATTTTCCTGTGAATGCGGTTTCCAGCATGCATGCGTTTTTATACTGCAGAATTCTACTGTGGCCTCTGTGCCATGTGCATTAGACTCGTTCTGGGAAATTTTTACCCAGAATGCATCTGGAGCCCATTACGGTTCCCTGTGGGTGACATTGCATCTGCAGGTCACGGGGGCGTGGTTCCGCGGGTGACGCAGCCTCGCCTGTAGCCTGACATCCCTCTTCTTCCGGCCTGCAGAAACGCCAGATCCTGGTGACGCTGGTGGAGGTGGCTCTGCCGCTCCTCTTTTCTGCCATCCTCATCGTGCTCCGCCAGAAAGTGCCCTCGACCAGCTACCCCAACGGCACGCATTACGAGAGCTTCTCCGTCAGCCATCTGCCCTTCCCGCTCTCCGTCGGGAGGTTCCAGTTCGCCTACGTCCCCGGGAACTCCAGCGTGGTGCGGCAGGTGGCTGAAGACGTGCAGAGGAGCCTGGGCCCCATGGGCATCCGCTCAGGTCAGTTCCCGACGGGGGGGGTGCCTTCTGTTGCAGTGCTCCTGGGGTTACGACATGGCCCCTCCCTGGCCTGACTCCGAGCGGAAGCGGGAGAACGGAAGGCTCCGGAATAAGTGTTCCAAAGGCGGAATGTACAGAGTGGAAGTGTGAAACGGGGAAGGTGACTTCACAGCTTGTGGTGTGATGCTCTGATATTCCAGCAGCGGCAGAGTGGGGGATGCTGGGAGAATTTCTGTGCCAGTGTTAGGTGTGTTTGTGCATGTGTGTGTCTGCTTGTGTGTGTGCGTGCGTGTGTGTGTGTGGGTCATGTCCCCACAAAGTGTTAAAACCTGCTACTTAGACCTTTAGTCTGTCGGTTTACATTGTTAGCTTTAGGGTTTTGCCCATATGAATGAATGGAGAGTCTCCACAAAGATATGAGTACAGGTGTGTGTGTGTAATTGACATCTCCCCTCCGTATTTCCAGAGGAAATCCTCCCACAATGCTGGTCCATACAGTGGAATCAGTGACTTGCATTTGTTTCCTGAGCAAACGTATATAATAATAATAATTGATACTTTATTAATCCCTGTAGGGAAATTGTCTTTAGGCCTCCCTCAACTTGCTCTTTGCAGAGTAAGTTGTCCGTGAAGGGCTGCCACCTGTAGCGGCGCCCAGGGAGCTGGGGGTTAAGGGCCTTGCTCAAGGACCCGCAGACGTGCTGAGGCTGGGTTTGAACCGGCGACCTTGTGATTACAAGCACACAGGCTTAGCCCACTGAGCCACACGCTGCCCCCAGTATATGTATGCTTTATCGTTTAGGCCGCCCAGCTATTGTCACTTAAGCACTGTGTCTGAGGTGCCAGCAGGCTGTGACAGGTGACGTATTCGTCCATGACTGAGGTCTCCTTGTCGTTCTTGGTTTAGTCCATCCTGCAGACACTCACGCCGCCGCTACCTGGCAGACCGAGGCAGCATGTGCCCCTCTCTGCGTGGACTTTTAATCTGCATTCTGTCCGCAGTGTCAGCTGATTTAACCTTTAGCTGTCTGCTGCAGGGTAGAAGGTTTGCGATGGGGGGCTATCGGAAAGTGTGTTTGTCTGTAGAGTGACCGTGGAGGGGGTGCATTGTAAATGTGTAGGTGTGTGCACTGCCAGGAAACATGACTTAAAGTGATAACATTATGAAAATGGGAACATATTTGTACATGTGAAAGAATAAAAATGACAGTCCGAACAGTATAAAAGTCACCTGAGGCAAATCGATGGAAAGGGTAAGCTAGGGGATCAGCTAAAAATGAGAGATACAGCCAAGGGGTGTGTCTGTGGAGATGCGGGGGCCAACTGGGCCTGCTGTGCGGGATTCTCATGGGCCGCATGCGGGTCGGGATCTGCGCGGTGACGGGGGCCATGTGGTGGGACCGCGATCGCATCTTGCTCCAAGCAGGAGAGATTTCAGCAGCCCAGATTTCTGGGCTCCTGCCTTGAGCCAGGATAAGATGCATTTTACCCGAGTTTTAAAGGCCGGACAGAGAACACGGCACCCATATCTGTCCCTGTCGTGGGCTGCTGCTCCCGTGTCTGTGGAAACGAGGCAGAAAGAAAAGCGGCTGTATCAGGGGGACTCATTGCTCCACGCGGGGGGGCGTCTCGCCTTTTGCATCCTGCTCCCATGTGGACCTCAACCTGCCAACCAGCTCCTCTGATAACATTTATTTGCATGTCATTGTGGCTTGGGAATCTGTCGATCCGTGCTGACTGGTATGCCCTCAGTTCCCTGCTTGTTGCTCTGCTCCTGCCTCTGATCCCACAGTCTGCCTTGTGGGGCAGGGGTTAGCTGTGTGGGCTTCACTGATGCTGTGCTGGAGACAGCTAGTGAATGTGGTGTGTGAATGTGGTGTGGCTGACCCTTCTGGTTCTCACTGCCCTGTGTTTTGCAATCTCAGTCCTGAGAACCCCCCCAGGCACTTTCTCTTCGTATGTCACACCGTGGTCCTGTGTGCCACTTTACACCTGTATGCGGACAGCGTGACGGTAAGGCCTGCTTAACCTGACTTGACCTGACTGGATTTGCTCCGATGTGTTCCGATGGGAAACAGGACTGTCTGGTGTGTGCTGTTTCGTTTCCCTGATATGTTCCATGTATTTTCCCGCTACAACTGGTTACATTCTTCATTTATTTATGTGTCAGATGCTTTCGCCTTTTTCTAAAGTAACGTAGCGTTGAGACAGCAGGACAAGCCAATCCCTGGAGCTACTGGGGTTAAGGGCCTCGCTCAATTCATTCTGCCAGTCTCGGGATTTGAACCAACAAGCCTCCGATCACGGACCTAACCTACAGAGTCCCACACTACAACTCCCCATTATCTTTTTGGTTACCATCAATTACTCTAATGGTCTTTTACGTGAAATGCTTAAATTTCATGTACCCTGGCAAACCATTAACCGTTACAGTATTAACTGGATGGTTATAATTTTTGGCCCTACATTGTTGGAGTGACTCTCGAAGCAATGAAAGACATTTCTGAGATAACTGTGATTTATCACCCTTGTGCACGCGTCTGTGTTACAGTGCGAGGCTTCGAGACGGAAGAGCTCTTTGAGGAGTTTGTGAGGACGGACCCGGATTCCGGCTCGGTTCTGGCGGCCGTGGTCTTCACGCATACCTTCTCCCAGGAGGACGAGGCCCTGCCTCTGCAGGTGAGAATGAGGCCGCCGCTGCTGATTTGCTGAGCGAAGACGGCAGCTCAAAGCTTACTTTGCTGTGTCCTTAATTACCAGATGTGCCACGTGCTGGAGGGACTTGTTTATTTAAATGATTGGCATCAAATAGAGAGATTCCTTGAGAGGTCAGTCATTTCCATGGCTTGACCTTTATGTCTCTTGACAATCCTGGCTTGCAAATAGTTAAGCTCTCTGAAAATAGCTTGCTTTTGCTTCCTTGGAATATGCCTGAGCCTGTCTTTAGTGGGAGAGGTTTGGTCGCGGTCAAACTCACCTTCTGGTTCATTCTAACAACTGAAATCTGAGGCATAAGTGGTCAAGTAAGTTGGTGGCTTTGCCGTAAGCTGTGCCGACAGACACGAGGCAGTACCGACAAATCACTTACTTTTGCTCAATATTGTCTTTGTGGAAAGCAGAATATCTCCATGCAACAGAAGACGAGAATGATAAGTGGTTTTGATAGTACGCAAAAACAGCAGCGGAAAGCTTTAGGCTGATTTTTAAAACTATTTTCTTTTAATAGATAAACTAGATTAACTAGATGAACTTGAAAAGGAACCATCATTTAACATTGCAGAGCTTGCCAAGTTTTGTCTGCTGGGGTAGAGTAAAAATGTTTTTGCGTAACTTTTTGTGACCTGGCAGACTGTCGTGGTCCTTGTGATGTGATGGTTGCACGTGCGTGACATGCGTTGTCCGTATTAACATTGCGCAGGTCTGTTTTAATAAGCGTCTCACAAAGCAGGGTCGTGAAATGGCTGAGAAGTCCATATTGTAGCGTGCTAGGAGTCAGGCCTCCTTCCGCCTGTGCTCCTGGAGAATCGCAGCCTGGGCGCCTCCTCGCCTTGTCACCTGCTTCCTGTTATCCTGCAGTTCTCCCCCCCTCTCCTTCTGCACCTCACGCCCGTGGCCCCCTCCCACCCTGGTCCTTCTGTCTCTTCTCCCCAGGTCGATTATCACCTGCGCTTCAAATACAGCCCCCGCAACGCCCCGGCCCGCGAGAAGGTGGAGTTGAACCCGAACAGCGACCTGGACTGGCACACCCTCAGCCTCTTCCCGCTGTTCCAGCTGCCCGGCCCCCGCGAGCAGTACGACGCCCACGGGGGCACGCCAGGTGAGCGTCATCTACCTGCTGCCTCGTCCGCCATTTTCTCCGTCTGTTTTTGCTGAGAGCACAGACCGCGTTTAGTTTATGTACTATTCTGACCTTTGATGCAAGTTTCAAAATGGAACTCTACGCTGTGTGCACGAGCACTATCGCAGCCTTTTCTAGTGTTAAAACAAGGAGCAGAAGGAGGGGTATGTTAGTGACCTCTGGAAAGTTAATGCTGAGAAAATGTTGCCCTAATGCACAGAATTTGGTGTCGGCAAACAACAAAAATGCTGCTAATGTATATATGACCGAGATTCTGGATGCAAATTCCAAAAAAGGCGAAAGAAGCGCTCGGTCATGTGACTTTCTAAATGTGAGTGTCGCTTTGTGGCCATTTGTGCAGCCGTGTTGTCCATGGCAACCCTGGAGCCGCATTAAAGGTTGACCTCGCAGAGAATGCTACTCTGCTCCCTCCCAGGGGACCCGGTCCGACTGGGGCCGCCATTAGGGGGCGTCGAGCCCTTTAGTGCAGGGCTGGACTGGCTTTTTACAAGCAGGGGTGCTGAAACTCGCTCCGTGTGGTTGGCCAGTCAGTTTGCATGGCGGACATAAAAAGGAGAGTAGACTGTTTTCGCCATAGCACATTGAAATTCCACTTTTTAAAGGGGTATACCTACCATAATCTGAATTTAATATGAATGCCGTAGCTGAAATGTAATGCTAAATAATAAGTAATGTAATATATAATGCACAATACTTTTTTTGGTGAAAAATCGTACGTGAGGCGTCCTTCTCTTTGCCGATTTTAGCGCCAGTTATTCGTAGTAAAGCGATGATTAGAAACGTATTTTGGAAGATATATGCATCCTGGTAACACGCATGGGGGGAAATGTGTGGGTCATCCACAAGGTCAGGCTCTGTTTGCGATGCATGTAATGCAATTTCTTTGCACACACCGGGCATCTTGCGGGGGTTAACAGAATTAGGGCCCTTTTATGTGCAGCGTTTTAAGGATGAAGGAGCTGGGGTTATAGAAATGGCAAAATAATGAGATTAGCTGAAGCGTTCCTTCCTGTTGGGTTGTAAGAGCGCCTCCTGTTGGCTTTGGTCAGGGTACTTCAGGGAGGGCTTCCTGGCGGTGCAGCATGCGGTGGACCGGGCCATCATGCGGGCATACAACAGGACGGCGGCGGACGCCCTGCTCCTCCGGACCGGCGTCTTCCTGTCCCGCTTCCCCTTCCCACCTTTCATCTACGACGTCTTTATCCTGGCCATCCAGAACCAGCTGCCCCTGTTGCTGGTGCTCAGCTTCACCTACACCTCCCTGAACATCGTCCGTGCCGTGGCGCAAGAGAAGGAGAAGGAGCTCAAGGTGTCTGTGTCTGTCTGTCTGTGTCCGTGTGTGTGTGTATGTGTGATATTTCACTTGTTTATATTCCCCCAAAAAGATGATCTGAGATGGCCACAGCAGAACCTACCTGTGACTTCATCAGACGGGATGGTGTTTTGCTGTCAGTTAGAAAATGAGTCCCCTTGATAACAGAAATGCAAAGACAAATGCATGTGACCGTCTGTGTCTGCGTGTGTGGCTAGGTGCGGCCGTCTGCTGCTGCTGAAATAAGCACAGCCCCTCGGAATCTCCCCAGTCATTTGCTTCTGTTATCTGTTAATACTTAACTAACCAGACCTAGTCAGTGTTTGTGTAGGAGCAGAGGACATTGACCCAACGCGATTCAGACCTTTTCCTGTCTTAATGATCACATCCTTAAACCTTGCTTTCATTTTACAGTATAAGGGTCATTGTGCAAGAGTTGATTTATGCAACCGTAGCAGTGCAGGTCTGAGTACTAATCCAGAGAAGTATTAAGACTGAATTTCCCCCCCACATATTCTGGTGTAGGGTTAGGCTGAATTACCCAAGATTCAGTTCAGTTCAATTTCCCCGAATTAGACTGTGGCCTAAGTGCATGATTAAAATCGAAATATATCATGATTTAATAGCTTTTCTAGGTCCATCCTGCTTAGTAACGCTGTGAGTATTATGGGATAGCGCGTGTGACGCTGCGGTCTCTGCTCTGTTGTCAGGAATACATGAGGATGATGGGTCTGAGCAACGGTCTTCACTGGGCCGCCTGGTTCCTCATGTTCTTCCTCTTCCTTTCCATCTCAGTCTTCTACGTCACGCTGATCTTCTGTATCAAGGTGAGCGGCCGGCCGACACCCTGCCGGAACCTTCCGTTTGTGACGCCTGACCGCACACTTACTGCTACGTTCCCACATGCCACGGCGCACATACTCTCCAGTCGCCCTTATTCTCATGGCCGCGCCCACGTCTGCCCCCCCTCAGGTCAGCCCCAATGGTGCGGTGTTGAGCTACAGCGACCCCACCTTAGTCTTCGTCTTCCTGCTGTTCTTCGCCGTGGCCACCATCAGCTTCAGCTTCATGATCAGTGTGTTCTTCTCCAGAGGTGAGCTGATGCCGGCTGGGGTGGCCGCATGATGGTCCAGCTTCATCAGGGTCTGTCAGCTCATCAGACTGTTGAGGCACACAATCACGGTGTATTGATGCATTACCGATAACACGGAAGTTCCGACCGACTCCGAATTTCCAACCTTCTGCTCAAAAATGTGCTATCGTACAGCTGAATGGAATGGATTCGTAATGCAAATTCACCGAGCGAATGTGAATTCACCGCGCCAACCTTCTGCAATGGATAACTGTAGCGAGCTTGAATTGCGCTGTAACTAGTCCCTCTAGTCTCTCTAGTCTCTGAACGGCTCGGGTACGGCCTGGTTCCTGTATGCTATTGGAAAAGTGCCATAAATTACCCACCATTGAGACTCAAGCGTGGGGGTGGTGCGACATAAACAGTGCAAAAGATGGAAATGGGGTTGGCCAAGTCCGCGCCGGTGGAAGCTGCTGGCTAGAAGCCTCTGGGTCTGCCTGGTCGGTTATCGCTCTGCACGCACGGAAGCTCAGTGCCCTGCAGACGCCACAGCCGCGCCTTATCTGCAGGGTGCTGTTTTCTAGTGAGCTGGAGGGTGCCCCCCCGGGGGGGGGGGGGGGGGGGGGGGGGGGGGGGGGGGGGGGGGGGGGGGGGGGGGGGGGGGGGGGGG
>JAODKC010000048.1:10775409-10789354 GCA_026777985.1 Mormyrops attenuatus | reverse complement strand
GCCCCCCCGAGACCCCCCCCGCCCCCCCTGCCCATGACTTGTTCTTAGCAGAGGCCGTGTCTGGATGTTCTGTGTCTGGATGTTCTGTGTGTGTATGTGTGTGTGTGTGTGTGTGTGTATGTGTGTGTACGTGTGTGTGTATGTGTGTGTGTGTGGGGGGGTTAAAGAAGTGACTGGTTTCATTTGTTACTACAACCCCGCAGCCCTGTTTGTGTTCCCCTATGCGTTTTGCTGACTCGTCACGCACGCTTCAGGGAAGGGAAGCCAGGCAGAGGCGGCCATTAACCGCGTGGAAATCTGTGCAGAGAGCGTCTGAAAAGCAGCAGAACAAAAGCCCTTTGTGTGTGTCAGGAGGAGTGCGATCGCGTTCCTGTACCTTTGTGGAGGCCCTCTCTCCCAGCACTCGCCAGACGAGTCCTTACAGCCTCGCGTCTCAGGTGGCGCGGCCTATTCCGAAAGAGGCGAAAGAAGCGCTCGGTCATGTGACTTTCTAAATGTGAGTGTCGCTTTGTGGCCATTTGTGCAGTCGTGTTCTCCATGGCAACCCTGGAACTGCATTAAAGGTTGACCTCACAGACCACCACGGATGTTGGTGAACATGGCGGCCCGGCCCTGCTTTTTGTCCGGCATGAAGATGGCGGCCCGGCCCTGCTTTGGGTCCGGCATGAAGATGGCGGCCCGGCCCTGCTTTGGGTCCGGGATGAGCTGCCGTGCCTCATTTCCACTTCTCGAGTCACACAGGCGTGTGGTAGACGGTGTTGGAGCCTTGGCACGGCAGACGGGGTGTGAGATGTGAACGTGGCAGGTCAGAGGATCCTGGCAGGGATGCGGCACTTTTATGGCGCTATGTAAAAGCCAGAAAGGAATGGAGCTGATAGCCCGGAGCGGGCTGGTTTGTGGTGGCGGGGTTACGCCGGGCCTTGGTATGGACATTTATAGCATTTTGTTAATAATCTACGATCTGTGTCTCTTGAGTGGTGCAGTGGCCCCTGAACGTGTGGCTGAGGATAGCCCGTGTGCGAGGCATCTCCCAGGTGTTCCCAGGCAGACTGTAGCAGCCTGTTGTCTGAATGGCCAGGTCATTTTTGGTGAAATGCCAATGAAATGCTTGCAGGTTTGTAAATGTTCATGAAAAGCACCTGAAGGCAGAAAAACAATGCATTTCGGGGAAAGGGTGGTACAGAGAGGAGATTAATGGGCGCCCTGAGGAACTTCTCCTTGCTCATTGTCCCTCTATCCGCCACCCCCCCCCCCCCAGCCAATGTGGCGGCAGCAGCTGGTGGCTTCATCTACTTCCTGAGCTACATCCCCTATGTGTTCCTGTCCCCACGCTACGACCTGTTGACCCACCCGCAGAAGGTCTCCGCCTGCCTCGTCTCCAATGTCGCCATGGCGATGGGTGCCCAGCTGGTGGGCATGTTTGAGGGCAAAGGTAAGAGCCTCTGTGAGGCACAGGGGCCGCTGGCAGGCCGAAGATCTCTGATCCCTGCAGAGATTCCCCTGTGTGTTTTGGGCCCACAGACACCAGTAACATTACTGCTCAATGGATCTATATGTCTGAGGGAAAACGCTATAAGTATTACGGCATTATTATGTGATGTAGAGCATCAATCCCCAAGTCCGGTACTGGTGGGCAAGACTGCAACATAATTTGCCGATTTCCCTGCTCAAACACACCTTATTCAGCACACCAGCTAATTGTCAGGTGTGGTAGGTGTGTTTGAGCAGGCAAATCGGCAAATTATGTCATGGACTGGCCCTCCAGGACCGGAATAGGGGAACCCTGATGTACGATACAGGATGGCGCTAGATCAGGGGTGTGCAATCTTATCCACAAAGGGCCGCTGTGTATGCGGGTTTCCGCTGAAACTCCCTAATTAGATCACTAATTTGATTGGCTAAAGAGTCCTGACACCTGGGTCTGAACAGCTGACCTAAAGGTCCCAAAAACCTGCACACACACCGGCCCTTTGCGGATAAGATTGCCCTCCCCTGAGCTAGATATTCTGGGCCCCTGACAAAATGTCACCTTGGGCCCCCCCCGTTGGGTTGCCAGGGTATCCCTGCGCCTCCAATGCCAGAGTACATGTTCGGGTGCCACGTGCGGGCATTTGCTGGCCTTTCGGTGACCTCCCCCCTAAGCAGACGGTTCACCGTGCGTCTGTCCTGGCCCCCAGGAACCGGCATCCAGTGGAGTAACCTCTTTGAGCCAGTGACAGTGGATGACGACTTCTCGCTGGCCCAGGTACTGGGCATGCTGCTGCTGGATACGCTGCTGTACGGCCTGGTGGCCTGGTATGTGGAGGCCGTCTTCCCTGGGGAGTACGGCGTGCCGCTGCCCTGCTACTTCTTCCTGTTGGTATGTCCCGCTGCCAGTACGTCCGCCTCATCTCTGTAGCCGTGATGGGAAGGCCCCCACTCTATGTCCCAAGGGATTATGGGTGTTATGGGAATGTGTTACATGAATCAGTTGCTTATATTTCTGTGTCTTCTACACAGTCACATGGTTTTGCGTCAACGTCTGTGACATTTTCAAAATTCCGTGAGAATGTAGGGCGACTCTGCCTGTAAGACCGCGACCCCTGACCCTAGTCGTCTGCAGTGGGCGCCATGCAGAAGGGCGTGCTCTGATTGTCATTCTGAGGATGTGCTGCACAGGGTAATGGCCCCCTCCCCAGGAGGAAAGCCATAAGTTTTCCCATTACGGGTGCATTCAGGCTGCCCGCCAGGCCTGACGCGTGCTTGCGTAAGTGTGGAGTGGAAGGAAATGGTCATGGGCCAATCAGGAAAGGGCCGCTTATTGTAGCCGGAGCGCTTGGCCGTCGCACTCAGGAAATGCTCAGAGGACCCCGCCCCCGATCACCTTGGAAAAGGGGATGAGCCGCACGGGCGGTGGGGGGGTTAGGGGTTGACCCTCGTCATGATGGGGCTCCATAATCGGGCCAGTGCAGGATGTGTCGCACATCGTCACCGTTTAGGGTGAATTGGGGGGGGGTGCGGTGCCATGGACAGGCGCTTTCTCATGCTGCCTTATCAGTAGGCGAAGTGGGGGGGGGGTTGGGTGCCTGACACTGGGATGCCGGGATGGCCGTTTGTCAGCCCGCTGTTCTCCTCTGCGTCTCCCCTCTCCCTCCCTTCCTGTCCTCTCCTGCTGCGTGCGTTTCCCACACTCCTCATCTGTCGGCCATCCCCCCCCCCCCCCGCCCTCATTCCCCTGGTGCCAACACCCTTTCCCGAGCCTAACCTTGCACTCGTTAATCCTGCATCCCTCTCTCCTTCTGTCCATCCTCCCCCTCCAAGCTTTCACCCTCTTCCCTTGCTCCAGGCCCTCAAAAGCTACCTGGCACCAGCCTTCATTCATCTGCGGTTCTGCTTCTGCTTTTGAAAGCCTGCATTTTCTGGATAGGCAGGATAACCACTTCTGTAGTTGAAACTGGCTGCTGTTCCAGTTCTTTAATGAGCCTGCCACCTACTGAACAGTGTCTGAATAGGTGCTGTTGTTCCTCCTTAGCCCTCTTATTGGTGCGGCAGCCCTCGCCTGGCCTCGGTGAAGGAGAAGGAGGAAGAGGAGGATGCAGAGAAGGCCGTGAAGGGCGAGTTCTTTGAGGAGGAGCCGTCGGGACTGGTGTCCGGGATCAAGATCAAGCGCCTGTCTAAGGTGGGGGCCTGGCTGGGGGGCTGTGTTTGCAGTGACTGCAGTGTCAGCCAGCAGGACTAAGGTCATAAAACGGGAAGGAAAAGAAAGTGATGCTTCACCACGTATAAAGTGAATTGTAAAAATCTACCAAAAAGGTGCACAGTTACTCCTCAGTATTACAGTGAAGACACAAGGACCACCCAGCCAAAATTGATTATACGACCTCCCACTCAATTTGAATTAATGTAAATAAAATATACAGAAAACTACTTCAAAAATTTAAAAGGGGGGGGTGGTGGTGGAGTGTTGTAAGAATAAAAATACTGATCATAAAATTATAGGTGAGAGTGCTGGGGTACATTAATCATGGGGTGGAATTTGTAATGATGTGAAACGGGTCAGAAAGGGCTTCCGTTTACTGTGAAATTCCCATCAAGTTGCCTGGACTGAATATCTGATCTTCTCCACCGTTAAAAATGACACGACAATGAGTCTTTTCCGCTTGCTTTACAGTATGTTTTGGCAACAGTCGCATGTAACAATGGAATAATAACCGTTGAACTGTGAGATGTATACACCCACTGTTCTTATGCTGTATGGTCTTAACAGCTACATTTTTAAACTGAGATCATGTATAATTAAACCCACCGCACAGCCGTGGTCGAATGCTGTGCTATGTGCAGCATATTTATTTATTTGTCAGTGTCTTGTGTCTCTAAGTCGTCTCGTTCTGTGTGAAGCCATTACCCTCTCAGACGAACAGTATGTCGTTTTACCGTATGCTTGCATATTTAGAAATGACCCCCAAGGTCGACTATCTTTGACTTGGTCTGACAGTGGTATCCCGGATACTGGCACGGTGTCCTCTACATAATGGCCAAATGATTAAGGTTAATCAAGCTGTTTATAGAATTGTCACCATTATTGTTACATTTTAACCTGTACTGTACTTTTGGACCTTAAAATTACTAACTTTTAAAGTAGTAATATTATAGTACTGTTGCAAAAGACAATTAAATTTAATTCATACGTGCATCCATCCGGCCACAATCTCCTCGCCAACGCAGGGTTTGCACGGGACCCACTTAGTACATGTCAGCCTGACGTTTCTGCTTCCTCTCCACCAGGTGTTCAAGGCGGGCAACAAAACTCGGCAGGCGGTGAGGGAGCTGAGCCTGAACATGTTCGAGGGACAGATCAGCGTTTTACTGGGCCACAACGGGGCCGGCAAGACGACCACCCTGTCCATGTTGACGGGTGAGGAGTGGTGGCCTGTACACACACGCGCACATACAGGCACGCATGCCGTTAAATAAAGGCATTACACGTAAATGGTCGCATTCCTATGACACTGTGTCCTCCCCGTAGGCCTCTTTCCCCCTACTAGGGGGCGCGCCTACATCAACGGCTATGACATTTGCCAGGACATGGCGCTAGTACGCCGCAGCCTGGGCCTGTGCCCGCAGCATGACGTGCTTTTCGACAACCTTACCGTGGAGGAGCACCTGCTCTTCTATGCCCAGGTGAGCGGCCCCTGCTGGCTCGCTCTCGCCAGAGCACGCCCATCTGCCCATATGCCATCTCTCAGGCTTTGCTTTCCCATCCTCTGCTTTCGCAGCTGAAGGGCTACCCCCGTCAGAACGTCCCTGAGGAGGTGGACCGGACTATCCGCATCCTCAACCTGGTGGACAAGCGGCACGCCCGCTCTAAGACGCTCTCTGGGGGAATGAAGCGCAAGCTGTCCATCGGCATCGCCCTCATCGGCGATTCCAAGGTTGGCCGCGCCAGGCTGGTCATGTTCTGCAGGGCTTCCGTGCATGGGTCATGACCCATTTTTCATGGTAGCTCGTTGGAGGGTGAGCAGGCTGTCTTCGGTCGCTGTGATCATGCTGTGGTCACCGTTCTGGCCACAGGTGGTGATGTTGGATGAGCCCACGTCGGGCATGGACCCCTCGGCACGCCGGGCCACATGGGACCTGCTGCAGGGCCAGAAGCGTGGCCGCACCATTCTGCTGACCACCCACTTCATGGACGAGGCCGACCTACTGGGCGACCGCATCGCCATCATGGCCAACGGGGAGCTGCAGTGTTGCGGATCGCCGCTTTTCCTCAAGAACAAATATGGTGAGAGAGGGCAACTGAGCTGGGGGGGCATGTGGGCAACTGGGCCGTGGAGGAGGCATGTGGGCAACTGGGCCGTGGAGGGGGCATGTGGGCAACTGGGTCGTGGAGGAGGCATGTGGGCAACTGGGCCGTGGAAGGGGCATGTGGGCAACTGGGCCATGGAGGGGGCATGTGGGCAACTGGGCCATGGAGGGGGCATGTGGGCAGTTGGGTTGGGGGAATGAAATCCCAGCGTTGGCAGAGGAGACGTTTGGGCCCCTGAGTAAGGCTCTTAACTTTGCTTCTGGGACTGTCTGACCCTGCTCTCTCAAACAATGCACATCACTTTGGATAAGCGCATCTGCTAAATAAATAAAATGTCATGTGAAGATATGAGTCCCAAAGGCTCTGATCGGACGTGTAAGATGATGGGAGGGCATGTGCCTGACTGCATCCCCTCCTCGTATCACAGGCGCTGGCTACCACATGGTGATTGTGAAGGGTGAGATGTGCAGCGTGTCGGAGATCAGCCAGCTGGTGCACATGTACGTGCCCAACGCCACGCTGGAGAGCAGCGCCGGTGCAGAGCTCTCCTACATCTTACCCAAGGAGAGCACCAGCCGGTAAGGCCTCCGGGCGCCGCCCAGGGGGCGCCAGCGAGCTGGCGGAGAGCCGGGTCCTGACGGCCGCCTTGCCTGTCTCCCGGCAGGTTTGAGCTGCTGTTTGCGGAGCTGGAGATGAACCGAGAGGAGCTGGGCATCGCCAGCTACGGAGCCTCTGTCACCACCATGGAAGAGGTTTTCCTCAGGTCTGCATCTACGCTCTTAAACCATGTGGGATTTGAACTCCACCCCTGGCTTGAACCCTGAGCCATTCAAGGCGTGTGTCCGTGCCGTATGTGAGCGTATGGGTGCTCTTGCGACTTGCGCCTCTCCCTGGGCTGCGGCCTCCGCTCCGACGGGGACTCCCGCAGATCTTCTCGCACCTCGCCCAGGGCCGCGGCCGCCACTCCGACAGGGACCCCCGCGGGCCTTCTCGTGCCTCGCCCTTGGAGGCTCGCTCTCTGCAGCTCTGACCTGTGTAGAAAGAGCGCCCTTGCAAGGCGGGCTGTGGTCATTGTCCCTGGTTTCCTCGCTGCCTTGTTGCTTCACCCAGAGCTTCATTTTCAGGCGCCAGTCAATAGGGGGGCGGATGGCCTGGGACTTCACAGTCTAGGCCGTTATGGGTGTACGCGGTCCTCCTTCCCGGGGGCTGTGTTAAAATCCCCCCCCCCCCACATTTTTTCGAAAGCTGACCTTATATGCCTGTATTCATTGTTCTTCTGTGGATATTAAGGGCTCGTCCTCACTGATTACAGTGTTTGCTGAATATAGACCTTACTGATGTCAGCAGTTTGGACAAAGGCTGCATTTTTCCCAGCAGTCAGCATGGTGCAGCCATTATTAGTGTCAAATGAGGAAGATGTTTGAAAATGATGACCACTGTACTCCACTGAACACTCGTTAAAGGGTCGTGTGTGTGTGTGTGTGTGTGTGCCCGCGCCCGCGTGTGTCTCCTCACAGGGTGGGGAAGCTGGTCGACTCCAGCCTCGACATCGAGGCCATCCAGCTGCCGCCGCTGCAGTACCAGCATGAGCGCAGGTCACATGACTGGTCCATGGACGACGGTAGCAGTATCAGTAGCACCACCGATGTGACGGACTTCACCGACAGCGGGACTCTCATCCTGGAAGACTGCTCCAACATCAAGCTCAATGCGGGGGTGAGCTCTCTGGCACTGGGGGGCCTGGGGCTCCTGGGGCTCCTGAGACCTGCCGGAGCAGTGGCATCATTAAAGCTCTTTATCAGTGCGGGAGGGCTGCTCATCTGCAGCCGGGGTGGAGCAGAGGCCGGCATAGACACTTAGACAGGCAGATCAGACCAGTTCAGCCCAGTTCTGTTCAGTCCAATTCTGTTCAGTCATGTTCAGTCCAGCTCTGGTGTCATTATAGTATACGAAGGCACACAAATATCAAGTATCTTGTGCCTCCTAGAATCGGTGCGACAAGTTTAAAGTAGAATAATACTGTTGAATTCTACAATAGCAGAATAACAAATAATAATAGAATATAAATAGCACCTAATAGAAATACAAACCAGACGCCTGACCGCTTTCCCCCCCTCCTCGGCCCCCTCACAGGTGAGGCTGTACCTGCAGCAGTTTTATGCCATGTTCCTGAAGAGGGCGCTGTACACCTGGAGGAACTGGAAGGTGATCGTGGCGCAGTTCCTGGTGCCGCTGGTGTTCACCGTGCTAGCGCTGGTGGTGGCACATTCACTGCCCGGCCACAGTGACTCGGCCCCGCTGGACCTGGCGCTGAGCCGCTACGGCCCCACCGTCGTGCCCGTGGCCGGGGCCAACTCGGACCCCGTGGCGGCCATCCTGGCCGCGACGTATGCGGGGCAGCTGGCAGAGCAGGAGGGCCGCGCAGAAGATGTCTCCGGTGAGCAGTCTTACAGGACCCTCCTCAGCATGTATAGCGACAGAGAATAATCACCTTTTCTACAAAGAACCAGAGCCGAAAGTGCTTGTCATTGTGTGACTATTTGTTTCTCAAGCTACATACAGGAATATTAAGAATTTCCTCTTTTGTGGCTCCCTTCCTCGGCTAGACCTGCCCGAGTTTGTGCTCCGTCAGGCTGAAGATGAGGGCGGAGCTTTTAACGAGCACTGCGTGGTGGGCGTGTCCTTCCGTGGCTACCTGCTGAGCTTCGTGGAGGCTACAGCCTACTTCAACAACCAGGGATACCACACTTCGGCCACGGCTCTGCTGCTGCTGGACAACGCCCTCTACAGGCTGCTGGCGGGACCCAACGCCTCCATCCATGCATCAAACTACCCCATGCCGCGTAACGTCTCAGAGACGGCGCAGAGTCAGCTGACCGAGTACGTACGGGGATACGGCCTCCGCCTTGAGCGGGGTGTTGGTGCGGATCAGTCTGCTTGTGGTTCGTTTGCGCTAATGCCGTGGCACTGAACCCCGGACGCCCTGACTAAATGAGAGTGCGGTGACCCTGAAGTGCAAAACACAAAACGTTAAAATAACTAGGAAAAAAAATAAAAAATAGTAGGAAAAGATGATCATTTTCAATTAAATGCATAAATGTTAAGAAAATGGATGTGAGAAAGCCATTAGGAATTTTTCCTGTGGTGTTGGCTTGCCATTTAGCCAGTGGGAGGCGCTGTGAATTGTCTCCTCCTTCTCCTCTTGTACCAGGGGTCAGACGGGTTTCGCCATCGCCATTAACCTGATGTACGGCATGGCATCCCTGTCCAGCACCTTCGCTCTGCTCCTCGTTACCGAGCGCTCCATCAAATCCAAGCACATCCAGCAAGTCAGTGGCGTCTACCTGTCCAATTTCTGGTTCTCTGCCCTCCTCTGGGACCTGATCAACTTCATGCTGCCCTGTGTTCTGATGCTGGTCAGTGGTGCCCCTCTGTGGCCATTTGTTGTTACTGCACCCATGTATCACATGGCGGTGTCTGTTTTGCCTTAAGGTTGATTTTTACTTCTGTGTCAAATCAACTGATGCATAAAATGTGAATCTGTAGTGCTTTGATATTTTTCCAAATTTGTCTCCAGGAAGTTTGGAGCAGCACAAATATAGCCAGGACTTGATAAACGGATACTTTGCGAATATATCGCAGGTTGGGAAGACAATACATGCAACATCCAAACGTATCGCTACGCGTTTTGGCGGTGTGGTTGCTAAGCGATATAGACGCACCAGCTCACTAGTATAAATGCTTGCGATGGCGCTGGTCGCTTGGGTGGTTCACGGTGTAGGCGCGACGCTGAAGAATAAAGCAGCCTTGAGCGAGCTCGCTACTGCCCCCTGCAGGTGGTCTTCTGGGCCTTCGGGGTGCACGCCTTCACCAGGGAGAGCCACCTGGTGGACGTGCT
This sequence comes from Mormyrops attenuatus, assembly GCA_026777985.1. Classification (NCBI taxonomy): domain Eukaryota; kingdom Metazoa; phylum Chordata; class Actinopteri; order Osteoglossiformes; family Mormyridae; genus Mormyrops; species Mormyrops attenuatus. The sequence continues at coordinate 10,779,671 of JAODKC010000048.1, read as the reverse complement.
GCTGATGCTGCTACTGTACGGCTGGGCCGTGGTGCCTCTCATGTACCTGCTGAGCTTCCTGTTCTCCACCGCGGCCACAGCCTACACGCGCCTCACCGTCTTCAACATGATCAGCGGCACTGCCTCCTTCCTCGCCGTCACCATCATGACCATCCCCGGTGAGGCTGCCCGCTCACGTGACCTGCCTTCAAAATGGCCGATCTCGCGGTCTTGTTATTGCCGTAGAGGCTGGTTTTTAAAAAATGTCCCGCTCTCACTAGAGATTTCCATGCTCTCCCTGACCCAGAGCTGCACCTGGAGCACCTCTCTTGGGTCCTGGACAAGGTGTTCCTCTTATTCCCAAACTACTGCCTGGGGATGTCCTTCAGCCAGTTCTACCAGAACTACGAGGTCATCAGCTTCTGCACTTCCAGCCCCATCGCCGAGTCCTTCTGCAAGCTCTTCAGTAAGTCCACCCGGGGGGCGTGGAGTGGCTGTATCCATGATGACAACGTGGGGGGGGGGTGCGTCATAAGGCTTAATGTAACCGTTGCGAAAATGTATACTGTACACCAAACTATACTGTAGTTCAGACGATTATGACTGCTTATGAAATGTACAGCTGAATTCACAGGTAATATTTATGAGGTTTTGCTAACTAAAAGCACGTCAGGGTCCCCCCAGGGTAAAGAGAAATTTTCTTTATTTGCCGAGAAAACGCGTTCGACAATTTGAGTCCTTCACGCAGGCGAGCGTGTTTAGCTCCAGCAAGTCGCTTGAGGAAAACGAAAATGGTGCGGAGCAGCATAAGGTTGGGGTGTGTTTACTGAGGGTAAGAGGAAACCAAGCCTCATTTTGCAGAAGTATTGAGTGCAGGAAACAGCTGAGTGCGTGGATCGGGCACCTGAGGAATTCCCTGCTCCTCTGAGAGGCTCGCGTAGCGTAACCAGCGGCCCAGGATCTGAGACGGCCCTCACGCCACTGATGCTAACCACCGCCACCGTCTTTCGCTTTCAGACCTCACATATCAGGAAAACTACTTCTCTATGTCGGAGCCCGGGATCGGCCGCTTCCTCGTGGCCATGTCTGTTCAGGGTGTGATCTTCATCACGCTGCTCTTCGTCATCGAGCTGCAGTGCATTCGCACGCTGCGCCGCCTGCTCTGCGCCCTCTGCAGGAGGCGACAGAAGGTGACATTGCTCCGGGTGACGGGGGGGCGGGGGGGTTGAGGCATCGAGGGAAATCAATGCAAAACAGCATGTTTGTTCACGTGACTTAGATAAATTCTGCTGATAGACTTTAATGCAACCCCAAGGTACATCTGACATGCTGATGAATACGGTATGAGACAGGAGCAGGAGCTGGTGTGGTGGATTAGGCCAGGGGTGTCAGACTCAAGTCCTGGGGGGCCAGAGCCCTGCACATTTTTGGGTTTCCCCTTGTTTAACACACCTGATTCGACTTCTTGTGCTAATTACCACATAGCTGTTGAGCTGAATCATTTGTGCTGGAACAGGGAAAGAACTAAGCTACACGGGGCTCCGGCCCCCCAGGACTGCAGTTTGACACCCCTGAGATAGTCAGTGCCCGGATTACGAAACAGATCTGTTCCCTAAGTCTGTCGGTGAGTTGAATTTGTAGTTAAGTCGGAAAAATAATAATACAGTACATAATAACTGTATACGGGATACATACTATACTGTAATATACTTTGAGCTGATTAACAAATAACACCGGCCAATGTTTTTATGAGTCCCACAAAGTACTGTCTGTCTTCACTATTATGAACCATTGTATTTAACCCCAATTTTGAATATTGGCTCTATGCCAGTCTGTTCGTAACTGCAGGTTGTCCGTAAGTCAGATGTTTGTTACCCCGCGGACGGCCTGTAGCCTGGCGCTAGCCTTTCTGAGCTGTGGCGCCCTCCAGTGCCCCTGAGTGTACGAACCTCCTCGGTGTATCTCTGGGGCACAGATGCTGCTACTTGGGGCGCCCTCACTCCAGCCGGAGGACCGAGACGTGGCGGAGGAGCGCAAGCGGGTGCTGGAGTGCCAGCCGGCCGTGGAGTCAATGGTGGGCAGCCCACTGGTCCTGCAGGAGCTGACCAAGGTATGGTGGCGGGGTGCGGAGGCACGGGAGGCGCGGGAGGCGCGGGAGGCGGAAATGTGTGGATGTTTCCCAACCCAGTCCTCTGGGATCCACAGATGGTCGACGTTTTTGCCCATCCGAGGACTGGATTGGGAAACACTGCTCAAAGGCGTCAGAGACCGTTGTCGCTGTTGCATGTAGATGCGATCATACACGCGTGTCAGGCCATGTAGTGAGAGGCCGGTGCCTCCCGCAGGTGTACAGCAGTGGAGCCTCCCTGCTGGCCGTGGACAGACTGTCTCTGGCTGTGGGCAAAGGCGAGTGCTTTGGCCTGCTGGGATTCAACGGGGCTGGGAAGACCACTACCTTCAAGATGCTGACGGGAGACGAGACTGTGACCGCAGGGGACGCCTACATCGACGGCTACAGCATCCTGAGGGACATCAAGAAGGTCCGAGGGGCGGCCTGCGTAGACATCCGACAGCCCGATGGTTAATGAGCGGTACATAAGGCAGGGTCTGACCTTTCAGTGTGTGTGACGCACAGGTGCAGCAGCGCATTGGCTACTGTCCGCAGTTCGACGCCCTCCTAGAGCACATGACCGGCCGCGAGACGCTGTGCATGTATGCGCGGCTGCGCGGCATCCCTGAGCGCTACGTGGCAGCCTGCGTGGAGAATGTGCTGCGCTCGCTGCTGCTGGAGCCGCATGCCGACAAGCTGGTGCGCAGCTACAGGTGCGGCTCTCCTCGTGCTTAAGAAGGCTGCGTCGGCCCTGCTCAGTGCAACAGTGAGCCAATCACGACGCACATGATGCCCATGTGACCCCAACCACTGTGAAAATTCAACCTTAATTTCAGGCCTGAGCTGTGGAAGGCTTCTGTGCTAGACACTCCTATTCTGTGTGCACCGCAACATAATATTCCGTCCGTCCATCCATCCATCCATCCATCCCGACCTGATTATCCTGGTCAGGGTTGCAGGCACTGTAATTCTACGTAATCATAATTAAATAACTAGTTATCAGGTAAATGTTAAGTATTTATCAAATTATTAATGTGAGTTCCTTATTTTGTTGCTTAGCAGACGTTTATATCAGTGTGAAGATTTGTGGCAGTGGGAGGGGCACAGTGGCGCAGTGGTTAGCACTGTAGCCTCACTCCCCTGGGAGCTGTGTTCAGGTCCCCGCTGTGGCTCCATGTGTGTGTGGAGTTTGCATGTTGTCTCAGGGTTTCCTCCAGGTTCTCTGGTTCCCCCCACGATTCAAAAGCACACTGAGGCTGATTGGAGTTACCAAATTGCCCATAGGTGTGTGTGAGTGTGCCCTGCCATGGGTTTGCGCCCCATCCTGGGTTGTTCCCTGCCCTGTGTCTGTAGCTTCCGGAATAGGCTCCAGACCCTTTGCGGTTACAGAACATGGATGGATGGATGGATGGGTTTGTTGAGGATCGGTTGTTCGCCGTATGTCCTGAACAGGAGTGATAAATCCCTCCTTCGCCTGTGTCTCTGCCTTGTCACCCTGAGCCCTAAACGCCCCACTTTTGTGCAGTGGGGGCAACAAGAGGAAGCTGAGTGCAGGCATGGCGCTGATCGGAGGCCCCCCCGTCATCTTCCTGGACGAGCCGTCCACGGGCATGGACCCGGTGGCCCGCCGGCTACTGTGGGACGCAGTGAGCCGGACCAGGGAGCTGGGCAAGGCCATCATCATCACCTCGCACAGGTCTGTCCCAGAATGCTCTGCGGCGACCACACCTTTAACGCCAATCACTGCATCCCCTTTCAGAACGTTTAACGTGTCACATTACAAAGAGACGTTTAGCCATACAAATACCATAAGACAGCTTTAAAAGGACAGATGGTGACTGGAGAGGAAAATAAACTGTCAGGGTTAGGGCACCGATTGTGAGATCGGAAGGTTGTTTGTTCAGATCCCACGGTCAGCAGAATGGAGCCCTTGAGAAAGCTTAACCCCAGCTACACCAGGGACACACTGACCCTGCTTCCTCAGTTGTAGATCATGTTGAATAAAAGCATCTGCTAAATAAGTAAATGTGATTTGTTGTACTTTAAGTGTATTGAAGGCTTCATGGTGGTCACAGGTTTAATTTCATTGAGTTTTCTATGTACCCTTGGTTTGATGAACTGCCTGTACCCCTCCTCTGGGGGGGGGGGGGGGGGGGCGGGGGGGGGGGGGGGG
>JAODKC010000048.1:10736265-10756601 GCA_026777985.1 Mormyrops attenuatus | reverse complement strand
TTTTTTCTTGCATGACTTATCGGCGGTAATTAGCGTACTCCTTAGTAATACGTAGCCCAATAATAATGGCCTATTTTTCAACATATCGATACACAAATGTTCCAAATCTATTTTATGCAATCATGAAGGGCCACTGAACGAGTTGGTGAATGAATCAGGATGAACTCTTTTAGGTGAATTGTATTTCCTATTATAACTCATGTCATTTGCTCTAATATTAGTATCACAACCACTGATTTGAGTTACAAAGCCACTTCTGTGTTACAGCTGTCACGCCCGGCATTCTTGCCCCCTCATTCTTTCCCCAGTGAGTCTAACGAGCCACACCAGTAAGTATTTCTCAATAGGCTGAGTTTACCATCTGACCCTGAGTAATTTATTCGAAATAAGTTTTTGTATGTTGTTACTCTAAATATGCAGAGTAGCTTACAATATGTTAGAATGGCTCCTTATAAACCATCAGAATTCAGGATCTTCAAGATCGACTGACAGCACACAGTTTGTGAGGGGAGGGATTGAGGGTGAATCCAACCGCTGGAGTGAGGTCCAGATCAGATTCAGACACCCCAGGAGGTGGAGTGAAACGGAACTTCTGCAGGAGTGAGGTGAAGAAGAGGAAGAGCTCCATCCTGGCCAGACTCTCGCCGAGACACACCCGACGCCCTGGAGGACAGACAGATGGGGAGATACTCTCTGCTTATTAAGGGGGATAACGGACAACCATATTCAGACAGTTAGCCAGAGGAGAAAGCAGAGCTCCATTCATAAGCATTTTACTGAAGGCCAGAGAAGAACCTGAGCTGTACCTGAAGAGAAAGGCAAGAAGGCGTCCCTCTTTCTGAATCGGCCCTGATCATCCAGGAAGTGGCCGGGGTTGAAGGTATGGGGAGTCTCCCATTCACTCTCATCATAAAGCACAGACGTCAACAGCGGGATGACAGTGGTCCCCTGTAGGGAACATGGAAAAACCACAGATCACTTATTGTACTTATACTCAACAGCAAACACCACATTTCAGATTACATGAGCAAAATACCCTAAAGGCAAGACAGAGAAAGACTAGGTCTGGAAAATATCCTGATGGGAAAAGGAAAAGAGCTCACTTTCTTGATGTGGTATCCCCGGAAGACCACGTCACAGCTTGTGCTGTGAGGGAGACTCATTGGAACAATGTTGGCCAGTCTCTGAATCTCGTGGATGACGGCGTCTGTATATGGCAAGTTCCTCCTGTCCTCCACTCGAGTCTGCCGACCCCCAATGACCCTGTCCAGCTCCTCCTGTACACGGTCTAATGGTGGATGGGGAACAGCCAGTATCTCTGTTAAATCTCTAAATTACATACCTTAGCAGTACATAGCTGATTGTTACCAGTGAATGGGGGTACTGTGTTAAGGCCTGTGTGAATGTGTCTGTCCTCACCCTGTATACGGGGGTACCGTGTTAAGGCCTGTGTGAATATGTCTGTCCTCACCCTGTATACGGGGGTACCGTGTTAAGGCCTGTGTGAATGTGTCTGTCCTCACCCTGTATACGGGGGTACTTGGCCATAAGCAGCAGGCCCCAACGCAGTGTGGTTGCAGTAGTGTCAGTTCCAGCTCCGAAAAGGTTGGTCACTGTAATGATGAGGTTCTTCTCGTGGTAGTAGGAGAATTCTTGCTCCCCGGATTTCTGGTAGAGATGGCAGAACATGATACGATAAATGAACAGAAAACTCATGTCAAAGCTTGAAGAAAAGTACGATCGATGTAGATGTTTCCCATTGAACACTTTCGTACCTCAATCTCCAGCTGTCGGATAAGAAAGGAATCCACAAGGCATCTCCTGTCCTCAGCATTCAGAGTCTCCTGTAGATTCTTCAACAGACCTTTCACCTGCTCTATGTTGCTCTCAATATTCTTCATCAGGGTGACCCAGTCCTTCAGCCAAGGGCCCAGCCTTGGAAACATGTTATACAGCTGCCACCACAGAAACAAAAACCGTATTAGATGTGTTACCACTGGGCCTTATGCTGGAGAGATACTTGTTTTAATTAATGACTCAGCATTAGTTTTAATGGCATTTGTCAGGGAAGGCAGGTTTCTAAACATCTTAGAATTGAGATTAAGATGCCAGGCTTTTGCTGATTAGAATGTCTTCCTCCTTGTTCTGCAGTTTCCATTAACTGATGTTACACAAATGTCCCTCCAGCTTCCCCATTGAGACTGTACCCTATTGACCTTAAAAGTGAAATACAGTAGAAAAAGAAAAGTACCTGGATGGCAGGTGACCCGATGAGCCTGATATTTTGGTTCGCCCTGTTGACCATCCTTTGGAATTCTGGGTCATCGTATTCAAACCTACTGCCATAGACGATGGAGGAAATGATGTTGGAGACTGAATAGTTCACTACCTGCAATGTGTCAAAGGGTTTGCCTGGGAAACAGGAAGGAGAATCAGAGAATTTATGTAGCAATTTGAAAACACTGGCATTATGCGATTTAAGATGATCCTCAGAACTCCTCTATGTGTGTAAGACTGAATCGTGTCTTTTGTTTAACTTTATTATATTGCACATCTTGCACACGCTCCCAATTCTCACATCACTGATGTGCACATTTTATTGGCATTAAATTATTTTTTTCAATAAATCATCAATGTAGTAAATTAACTTGTTATAACATCCGATAAATGTTAACAGCCATTATCTCACCTTTGAAGTTTTCGAACACCTCTGACATGTAGTGGATCTCCTCAATGATCTTCTCCTCACTTCCTCGTTTTCCCATCCCCAAATCCCGAAGGGTGGACAAAGCAAAGCGTCTCATCTCCTTCCATGAGTCTCCATTGGAAAATAGGACGCCTGTGTGGGATTGGATTACTTTCAGTTTTATTCAGGATACTCAAAGCATTAGTATAGATATGTACATTTAATGTACCCGTTATTATGGACTGATGTACTCTCAATATACCGCCTTGAAACTCACTCACTAAATATTGAACAGATCGTGTTGAAATTCATCAGTATGTAACTGAGTCATACCATGGCCTTCGGTGAAATCATAAAATATTGGAGATATCTCCCGTTCTCCAAACTCCACTGCATAGTTGACCAGGGCCTCTTTCACAGTCTTGAAGCCGGTAAGAACCACCACTTTCTTGGGGCCAAAGTGGACAGTGAACACGGATCCATATGTTTTAGACAGCTGGAGAAAATCAACATTTAAAAAAACAGATGCTGGTGGTTGATTGACCAACACAGAGATTGTATCAAGTAACAAAAAAGGATACATATATTATAGAAATACGAGTACATAAGCGGCATCATGTTTATGAATCCTGCTGAATCCCAAAAGAAAATGCCAAATGCATGTTTAATCTATTTTAAATGGCACTGCAAGAAAATTTATTTGTGTAAAATTCAAAGTAAAATTCAAATTTGCAATGCAAAGACTGACAAGTCGGTCATAAGATTTTAATATGGAGCAGTATTATAGCGATATGCATTAGCAGCGATCTGTGTTGATCTGTATGGCTGACCTGTATATGGATCGGTTTTTGATGGAAACCCTCCTAACTTTGAGCCAAACTCAGGGGAACGTGTCCTAGGCACTGGAACTTTATTTCCTGTGGGCTCACACTGCTTTTACATGTCAATGACATACTCCAGGGACAGCTACGGAACATCTGTTCCTCTACCGTATACTTAGTCTATCAGGAGAGTTTATGCATAACAGGTTTAATGAATATATTTATCCAGTGTTTTACCTTAATAGAACATCAGACTCAGAAACACAAATTTCTTGTATCCCAGGAGTATTATTCCACTTCTTGTGTTTACAGCTGAACAGGTGAATTTTCGTAGCATTGTGTCAAACCCTTTAGGTGAATGAGACTATCGTTCCTTCTCAGGTTACCAAAGAATTCCTTTGAGCAGCCAACACTGCAAAGCAGCTTAAATTGCGGTTTGTCCTGTTCTGCTAGAGGGTTCTCATTCAAGCGCATTTTATCTGAATGGCTCCACAACGGCGCAGAAATGAGGCATTATAGAGTAGCGACTCTGCAAATTCTGCATAGCTCTAATGGAATCCAGAATCACTGGATTTTACATTAAGACGCATTTCTGTGTGTAAATTCAACTGTTAATTGAGGTTTTGTCCTGTTGTTTTACAGAAGCTGCGGTGTTGTTCATATTGGCTGCATAAGTGTTTCAGACGTTGAGCCAAATTGGGAATTTTGGGGCCGCTAACGATACCCCCCCCCCCCATGTTTTTTTTCATACTTGTTTTACTGGTTAATACTTCTTAGGGTATTGCACCAAAAAAGGCAGCCAGACAGGGGCTGATCAAGGGTATTCTCACAGTCTAAAGGAAGAAGAAGATACATTAATGGAGTAGGAAGCCTGTAAGTTGCAATTTTACATCACTGGCTTCTCAGCTTCCTGAAATCACCTCACTGGAACCTCACTGCATTGCAGTTGCAAATGAAGCTCACTACATTGCATATGTCTCCCTTTCTAAATGGGCTCCATTTCTCAGTCTCGTCAGTTCTTTTTGACATTTTACCAGTCAGTCCATGGTAGCCCATCAATTTTTCCCCAGTACTTCATACATCCGCTAATGAGCTTTCATTTCTTACACATGTAATGCTTGTCAATAGTGACCGATTCTGCAACCTTTTTTTTTTTTTTTTAAAAAAAGATGTTATTAACACACACCCGGTGGTGGGGGGGGGGGGCAGGCTCAGGTGCTCCTGAATAAGGCAGCGCTTGGTTTCCCTTCCCACATGCATTCCCTCCCCCTCAGCCTTTTGCTTGAGCGCCTGGAATCGCTGCACCTGCGTGACTGGATTACGCGCCTGCCATGGGCGACCGTGGTTGCCATGCGGCAAATTCCCAGCAGTGCTGTTGGCTTCCACACGGTCCCCACGCCCGTGCGCCATTACAAGCTCTATTACTCACTTATTTCCTGTATTTCACAGCAGGGAGTCCCAAACCTTCCAGCCCACAACCCTGAAAATAAGAGTATCAGAGACACTCCAATTTTTGGCGGTGTCCCTCAGTACATTAATCTGAACAGGGGGGGAGGGTCCACCTCCGCAGATTTATCTGAACAGGGGGGGAGGGTCCACCTCAGTAGATTTATCCAACTGGGGCGGGGGGGCTCCCCTTCAGTAGATTTCATCAGCCAGTTGTGGTTATGGTTACAATGAACTGCTGTGAATGGAAAGACGCCTTCATTGCAGTTGCTATATCAGAAACACTGGTTCTGAGATTGACTGGGATTATCCTTGTATAATATTTATATAATACTAGGATTAGAACATGAATGAGTGTATAGCTTTGAGAATTAAACAAAGTCTTGTTTTAATTGATTCCAGCGTCTACGTCTTATGTGACCACACTAAAGCAGGAACAGGAGGTCATCAGTTTGAGGTACGAGAACCAAAATAACGAGAAATAAATCCATCGGGGGCGCAGCACTTACTAAACATTTAATAAATGGAAGTATATACAGTCCTATGCCATTATGCATGAGAGTCTGGGGACACACTGTACCTGGCAGAGGCTGAGATACGGTCTCTTGAGGTCCAGCTGCAGCAGGTTTCCAATGACGGGTAAAGGTCTGGGTCCTGGGGGGTCCTTACTCCGGTTATGGGTGCTGGAGAGGAGATACAGGGCCAACAGCACCAGCGAGGTCCCCAGGAGCACGACGGTGCTGGGAATCTGCAGAAGTCCCTGCAAGAGAATCATGGTCCCTTCACAGACTGCTGATCACCTTCTGCTTACTGGTCGTGATTGTTGTTCAGGAACACAAACCTGCATGGTGTAGTGGCTGATTCGTCAGAGGTGGGCTGACAGTCACCTGTACGGGACTCCTGTTGGCTAACGAAGGCCAGGATGGGGGAGGGGCTTAGCCTAAAGGTTTTATTACATCATGCTCTGACCTGCAGGACATAGCCAGTGTAATCTGAAAGCTCAGAGTGAAAGACACAGAGTTGCAAACATTAGAGATGGAGCGGGAGATACGTAAATGCATGAGATTATAAACCAGGCGTCTCATTTCTCGAAGTGTCTTTAAACGCGTTTGTTCGAATCACCAGTATGCACGGGAAAATTGGTATTTGTCACTCGTGCGTATGAACAGCCGTATGAAATGAAGGTTGATAAATCACAGGCTTTGTAAATGTGACTGCAGCTGCAGGGCAAGGCTAATTTAAATAAACAGCCATTCATAGGCACGCGTGCAGCTGCACGATAGAGGAATGTGTTGGTGAAATGGAAAATGTTACGCAATATATACCCCTATATCCTTAATCTGTTTCTAATATTTTTTCACTGTATGTTTGTATTGTTATTTTGTAACTGTGTTTTACTTTTAAAATAAATGAGCTAAAAAAAAAATACAACACTGAACTTCTCCAATAATTAAGTTTTGCTGGGCGTAATAGAAAAACATGAAACTGTTTGGATACTTTACCAGTGGCCTGTCAGAGAAAGATAAGGACCCGAATGGGGCTGTTATTGTAGAAAAAAAATAATAAAAACTTCACAGACTAATTAAACTGAATAGACGTGGTTTGGGTTGTCCTGGTTGTATGAAAGTGTTACGGTTAGTGTTGTGGGTAGCTGTGATATTGTTAATTTTGCAGGATGTTCTACTTTGACTTCAGCTGCCGTAAGTCTTTTACCCTGCAGTTCGTGTTTATTCCATGATCTTTGTGATTCTTATATTGTCCGCACTTTTTGTAGTGCGATAAAAATACCTCGTGTTTGTTATCCTGATGGAAACACATGTGGCTCTTAATTACGTTTAATAGGATGCTCCCACACAATACACGTTTATCTCATTAAGTTGAGAAGAATGAAATTATTGGAATATTTTAGTTATTAAAAATCAAAGTTTATTGGATGTGTTGAACTAAAATGAGCCATCTACAACAGTATTTACGTATTTGTTAGTACGTCTTTTGAATACGGTTGTTTATTCTGTTAAGGAGGAATTTGGATGCTGCTTCCGTAAATAAACACCAGATGGCGACAAAAGCTTCACACTCCGCTGTATTTTACCTTATCGCCTTCTGCCCGTAGTGAATCCTGACACTATCTCTCCCTCAAGCGCCACACACGCATGTTATGGCTGAACGGTGTACGCTTCAGTTCCCTCAAGTCTCATTATGTCTAATAAGAGCTTAAAAGCAGTGACTCTTGCCACTGGATGTCAGATTGACGAATCTTTGAGGTTTCTGGTTGGCAGGGTCAGTCTCTTCAGCACACGCACGACCCTTGTCTGATCAAGCTTCAAAGACAAAAAATAAATCCGGTGATCAGGGAACACATGCTTGTCAAACTTAATTATATTACATAATATTATAGTTAATATAATGCATGACTATGGTTACCAGTTTTACTTATAGTAATTACGGCCTGTTTCGTTTGTGCATTTTATATCCTTTCTTTAATAACAAATAGCAGTTGTATTCCATTAGACAATCTGCCAAACCACGAAAAGCTCCAAAAATGATCATGGTGTTTGTGCACCTTTTTTTGAGTGCAGTTCATTCCCCGCAGTGTCTTCCGGAATTCCGTTTGGCGGTCACTGTGGCCTTGGATGCACAGGATAAGGCCGGCGTAACAGGGATCTTCACTCTGCTACAATGGCGATCCCCTTCTGCAGTATTTTTCTTCCCACGGGCACGTACAGTACATGGACATACCGGAGAAAGGGAGTCAAATATGCAGGAAACTGGCAGAATAAAAGAAACGTGATTCTCCTGGTCACTGACTGTTTTTTTTTTTTTTTTTTTACTTTGCACTTTTCTTTGGTTTTTGTAGATATTGCTTACACACTCTTGGTATTTTTTTTTCTCAGACAAATTGCAAAACTAAGCTGGCACCTTTGCAAAAAATGGCTGGAGGAAGAAACACTGGAATGCTTTGACACAGAACATTCATTTTGATTTCTGAACACAGTAGAACGTTCGTTTTGATAACGTTAACTCTGCCAACTTGATAGAGGTTCAAAATAGAACAGCGCTGTGATTATGCTGATTCGCAGACAACAGTGGGACAGTTATCCTTGGAGAGATTTTGGAATTTATGTGTAATAGTTAAGATAAGTGAAGTTAAGATAAGTGAAGTTATCATCTGCCTGCAATCTCAAAGGGGAGATTTTGTAAGCGGTATCTCATGGCAGCGGTTTTTATATGAAATATTTCACTGTTGCCCAGATTCGATATATAACCAGATATCGGGCCAAACGAACAAAGAGCAGAGAAGGCAGCCAGAACTGAAACATCTATGGACAGCTAAAGGTCATGGGCAAAAAGGGAGGCCCTAATGTCTACAGCAATGTCTTCCAACCCGGTCATCGGGGACCCTCAGATACTCCACGTTTTTGCTACTGGGTGCTGGGAGGGAGCAAAAACGTGGACTGTCTGGCAGGGATCTGGGGATAACATCTTTTTGTAGAACCTTGATGGAAATCCATCAGATTTTGGACATTTACCACTTTGCAGAGTGGACACAGCTGTGGTAAGTTTGGATAAAGCAATAGATTTATCTGAAGTGTTAAAAGTCCATTGTTCCAGTGAGGTAATGACCAAAGCTACCCGAAACTATTATCTTATCGACGTCAGCAGATCGGAAGGCAGCATGGAGATTGTCACGTTCTGCTATGTACGGTGAATTGCTAATCTTTCTAATTTTTCTAATTTTTCTAATAGCTTGCATATGAAACAATTTCCCCTCTGATATGAGCCTTCAGTGTTTCTCACAACATTGGAACAGACACATCTGGGGCGGCTTATTTAAAAACAGGAAAATATCAATTTGTTGTGAGATAAGTCTCCATCAGAGAGCAGTCTTGTATTAAGTCACCAAGGAGACCATGTTCTAACAAAATGTTTTATATTGTCACTACCGGTCAAGGTGTGAAGAACATGGGGGGAAAAGAATATTCCCTTTTGGTGGGATTAAAGAATTGGCAAGCATCTGAAACCTTGAATCCATACAGCAGTTGCTCATTTTGGCCAAATTTGAAGGACGAACCATCTTGGAGGATGAAAGGTGAAGTCAGGCTATAATCCATCACATGCGCATGCATGTACAGTGTAACACAACGACGGACTAATTATAACATTTTCCAGTGCATTAGTCACATTATTCAGGTGTCGTACATCATCGACAAAAAGACCATCAAACTAGACGTCTCAGGCAGAGGCTCCGTAGAGTTTCTCGTTCTCCTAGGGAATTTTGCTTTGTTTCATTGTGACATTTGCTTTCTACAGCCAGAATACTTTCTGTGTGCATATTTGCGCTGCGTTGACACCTCTCTTTGTGTCCTACCCCCGGTGCAAAGCAAACGTGGTCACGCTGCATTGTCTGTCACTGTCACAGGCAGGGTCATAAAAATTTCATCATAATCTATTACCTGTCATTTTGATTTTCATCTTTTAATGATGACGTATTCAATACCCTTTAATTTTCATTCATTGATTTTAATTTTTAAAATGATTAATATACAGAACAAGCTTATAGATTATGCATTCGTAGGGGCATGGAGAGAAAGGATGAACAGAGACACCATAAGTTCAGTCATGCTTCATGTGGACGCCACACGTCCGCAATGACAGTAGAGACGATTAAAAACACTGTAGCCATCGTGCCTAAACGGGCCAACCTGAACGATGCAGTTCTACAAAATCAGCCAATGACAATTAAAATATGAACAAACCATTTTGCCCTGTAAAATTAGCTGCCGCTGGCTGATAAACGTTTTCAGTATTACTTTAGCTGGCTGAGATTTTACCGGAAATACGTCAGCACCACCGTGTGCATATCGTCAATTCAGGAACCACTCAAGAACAAAGCATGAACTAATACAGTTTCTGCATGAAATACATGAACCGTCCTGATTGATTAATGCTGAACGAACATGGGTCAGTATGTAGCATTAATTACTGCTTAATTAATGCATTAAGTAAGAGTGTACTACTACATTGTTTGTGCCCCCTCAAGTGTTACCGAACCGACTAATTCTAGGCTAGAGTACAGCCATTATTTGTAACACTACAGGAACACTTTGTATATGAAGAGCTGCAGAGCCCCATGAAAACGCTGAACCATTCCACCATAAGAACACGCATTTAATGTCCCAATACACATCCCAAATACAGGAGATCAGCGATGATAGAGCATCACAGGTCTCAAGCTTCAGATAATGTCTGGGTGTTATTTGTAGGCAGCCAATCTGTTTTGCTTCTGTCGTTCTGTCGTTCTTAGCAAAATTACTTCCATGGAGCTGTTGAATCTCTGCGAAAACCTGAGAGATCATCCTCTTAAAATCCATACTGCTGCAGAGATGATATCAGAAAGTCTTCATATAACCACTGTCATGAAATCTTGTATTCCCACAGGGTGTAGAAGAGTGTGACCGCTGTTGGGTATGTGTGTGGCTCAGTGTGAATGGTTGATGGGCACCAGTGAATAGAGGGTACCGTCAGATGTTTTCGGGGAGGGAGTCGAGCCGCCATTCTGTAACAAGGATGTTTCTGTTCGGTACATCTGTGCCCGGACTTTGAAGCAGCCAAAACGGCTCGCCAGGATGAAGAAATCCCTCTTGAAGGTCTTAGTGCAGAAGGCATAGAGGAATGGGTTGGCGCAAGAGTTGATTGGATAGAAGAGAACCAGCAGCACTTTAGCATGTGAGACGTCGATGAGCGGCAGCTTGACGGCAGCCGAGATGGCGAAGAAGGAGATGGGTGCCATGCACAGGAAATCGGTGAAGATGAGCACGGCCATCCTCTTGGCTACCCGCATGTCGGCGCTGGCGGGCACGAAGGTACGCTTACGCACCGACAGGTAGATGCACAAGTAGCACACGCAAACTACCAGGAAGGCGGCCACGTTGAGCAGGAGGAGTGCCACCACGTAGGCCTGAGAGGCCACCATCTCCACATCCATAGGTAAGCAGATGCTCACCTTGGAAAAGCTACTGACACCGGTGATGGGCAGCAGGGCAGCTATCGAGGCGAAAATCCAGCCAGCGGTCATCACAGCACAGGCGTGGCGCACCCGCAGGCGCCGGTCCAACCGCAGGGCGAAGGTGATGGTATACCAGCGCTCCAGGGTGATGGCAGTCAGCGTATACACCGACAACTCACTGGCGAAGACGATGAGGAAGCCGGCGATGGAGCAGCCAGACCCCGTTTGCCAGTCCACACCGTAGTTGTAATAGCGCCCACGAGTGTGGACATCGACACCGGCGATGAAGATCAAGTAGACGCCCATGCAGAGGTCGGCAAAAGCCAGGTGGCACATGAGGAAGCGCGGCACGGTTAGCTTGTAGCGGCTGCTGAGCAGCACCGTCAGCACAGCTAGGTTCCCTATGATGGCGAGCACGCTAATGAACCAGATAAGTACGCGCAGGTAGGTAAAGCCCATGATGTCCTCACAGGGGTTGAAAGCATCCGGCTTTGGGAAACACATCACCTTGTTATCATTCCAGCAAAAATCCCGGTAGAAATATGGCTCATCTTGCTGAATCTGAGGGAAGTTGCACAGGTAGCTCACCTTGGACCTGGAGCGAGCAAATGCACACAAATTAACTGTTATATCAGCAAAGCGATACACACACACACACACACACACACACACACAAACACACACACACACATCATCTGAGGGTAAACACAGCTCTTGTGAGCACAGATACAAATTCTTACGCGGCCAAATTGGCCAAGCATGTGAACTGGCTCCTGTGCAGATCTCCACCTGGACGCTTTGGTTGCTAACAGTGGCCACCTACGAGTTTTTTCTGGAGCTGGCGAAGGCGCAGCAGTGGCTGGGAAAGGTCAGGTTGGCCTCAGTCAGCTGGGTGAAGAGGTCTGGCCTGGGCAGCTTCTTCAGGCTTTCTGCCGCTTCTGCTATCAGGACCTTGATGTCCTTCAGGATCTTCTCAGGTAGGACACTAACTGCAGTGTGTGAGACGTCCCTGTGCCACAGTTACCATGGGGCAGTGATCACACAGCAGCAGAGTGACGTATGTGTAGCACTATTGCAAACAGCAAAGCAAGGTGCCAAATGCTTGAAACTATAGTGTGCTGTATACTTACAGTACCAGTCAAAGGTTTGGACACACCTACGCATAGAAAGGTTTATGTGTACTATTCTCTACATTCTTGGATAATTACAAAGACATCAGAACTATAAAATAACACATATTGTATGGAATTATGCACTGACCAAAAATGTATTAAACAAAAAGACCCTTGCAAGATCTGTCCAAGACCCTTAAGCCCAACTGCCCCGGGGACTGGCTGCCCCTACTGTCCCCTCTACACCTGGTCCATAAGGTGGCCTTTTCCATTGGTCCTGAAGGAGGTCCGACATATGCTGAGCTCTCATTGGCTGCTTTTCCTTCACTCTCTGGTCAAATTCCTCCAAACCTATTTCTACCTTGTTTAGGTCTGGTGACCAGGTCATGTGATGTGACACTATCACTCTCCACATTTTTGACTGGTTCTGTATTTTCAAATTTGATCAACTGTCAGTTTGGAGCCATCTGGCACATTAGAGAAACAGATAGTATAGAAAGAGCAAATAAGCCATGGGCGGGGCGTATTGACAACAGACTAAAGCTGCATTTAGTTCACTGGTGTTACCCCCATGCCAGTAAAGGGCATGTTGGTTAGCAGGTTATGTGGGAAGAACCAGGCAGAAACACTGCTTACAGCATGATGGGGCCTTGGGCTCCTACAAAGGCTTGGCTATGGATGTGTTTCAGCAACTGATTTCCCATGAGAGACCTTGTGTAGGAAAAGAGGAAAGCACAGAATCAGCTCATATCTAATGAGCCACACCTGCCCCACCTGTCCCACATGTCACACCTGCCACACCTGTCCCTAATGTCACACCTGTCTCCTCTGCCCCACCTGTCCCACACGTCACACCTGTCCCCTCTGTCACACGCGTCACACCTGTCCCCTCTGTCACACGCGTCACACCTGTCTCCTCTGTCCCACGCGTCACACCTGTCCCCTCTGTCCCACACGTCACACCTGTCCCCTCTGTCCCACACGTCACACCTGTCCTCTCTGTCACACACGTCACACCTGTCCCCTCTGTCCCACGCGTCACACCTGTCCCCTCTGTCCCACGCGTCACACCTGTCTCCTCTGTCACACGCGTCACACCTGTCTCCTCTGTCACACACGTCACACCTGTCCCCTCTGTCACACGCGTCACACCTGTCCCCTCTGTCACACGCGTCACACCTGTCCCCTCTGTCACACACGTCACACCTGTCTCCTCTGTCACACACGTCACACCTGTCCCCTCTGTCACACACGTCACACTTGTCCCACCTGCACCCCCTGTCTCGTGTAGCAAAGTAAATAGCATGTTACATTTCACCAGACTTCAGTGCTTGTGAAAGTTTTAGTTATAGTTGTGTAATAACGTCTGCCAGTAAGATTTTTTTTTCAATTCTGTCTCCCCTTTGTTCACCTATTTCATCACCTGCCTGGTGTGTCTCGCCTGTTTCTCCTGAATCGCATGTTAAGATGCTAAGGGGTGCCACTATAAAATGTGCAACGCGTAAATAAGCAGGAACGGGGGACTCACAGCTTCTCCATCTTTGTGCCATTGAAAGCGTGACTCTGTATTTCCTTGATCCCGTTTCTGGTCAGTCTCCTGTGGGGAGGTGTAGTGGGATTAACAGAACCTAGTATTCTTCGCTCTTCAGTGTCATTTCTTCAAGTCTGTCCATCCATCCATCCATCCATCCATCCATCTATCCATCTTCCAGCCACTTGTTTTGGTCTATCTCAGGCTTCACCAGGCCCAAGGCTCGGGAATGGCCCGAATGAGATGCCAGCCCATTGTTGACACACATACATGCAACTCACACCTACAGTCATTCACAATAGGCAGTTTAGAAAGGTGGTTTCTGTGACTACACACCTTTGGAGTGCATGAGCCACTGTGCCACTAACAGGTTTATATATGTATATGTATTATAAATTATTATGAGTGACAGAGAAGGAAAGTAAATGTTATTGTTATGGACCGGCTGCTTTTCTTTCGGCCAGATGAAATCAGTCTAAGCAGGTTTGTGACGGCAAACTGAAGCGAAGCTCTTTACTCACAGCTCCTTAATGACATCTGTGCTCAGCCCCAGGAACGCATTTGGGGGGAGGGTTTCTATGTGCATGTTCTCCCGGAGGTCACTGCAAGCAAAGCCAGTCCAAACTGTACTTCATCCACGATGTACTTATCAATGGTTACAAGAGCATCGAGTACTGGGTAACGCTTTACTTGAGGGGACATGAATAATGTAGTAGTACATGCTTACTTAATACATTAATTAACCAGTGTTAGTTACATACTGATCCCATGTTCATTCATCATTAATCAATCATGACAGTTCATGTATTCCGTTATTAGGCACCATATTAGTTAACAGTTAACTAATTAGTTGATAATGGTAAGACCACTCAAGTAAAGTGTTACCGAGTAATGTACTAATAAGCAGATACTATTACAAATATTAGTAAAGTGATAAATTTATATTTTTCAAGGACAAAGGAAATTTTGGGGGTGACAGA
This sequence comes from Mormyrops attenuatus, assembly GCA_026777985.1. Taxonomy (NCBI): domain Eukaryota; kingdom Metazoa; phylum Chordata; class Actinopteri; order Osteoglossiformes; family Mormyridae; genus Mormyrops; species Mormyrops attenuatus. Next base: position 10,742,018 of record JAODKC010000048.1, on the reverse strand, counting down.
GAAGATGTGGAGTTAGACTGCTTATGGCGTAAGGTTTAAATCCCAGGAAGGGAATGACTTTCAGAAAGGCGCTGAGGATTTTTGCGATGATCTTCATCTTCATACAGGATGTTTAATAGCCCAAGCTTTGTACATTATTTAAGAAAATCATTTTTCTTGTTTTTTTTTTCTATTTTTTCTTGTTTCAGAAGTATCTCATAAAACCTTCGGACACAGAAGTACAAGTAAGAAGGACAAACATTTGTGCAAATACGTAAAATAATTCTTGCACAGAAGTGACAGGACCATCACATGCACAGGCAGTATGATTACACAGACAGAGACGTACAATAAGAAGTCAAATGCTGCAGAGTTGATCTTCGAGACGTCGGGGAGCAGCTTGAGGCCGGTGTTGGAGATTGTTCTGGAAATGCACAAGCACATTTGTACTGAACAAATCAATGTGTCCAGACGGAAGCATAAACATGGATGCGTTCTCATGTCGCTTAATGTGGAATTTTACATAATTCATTAAAAAATGCTGTTCTTAGCGCGAACTAACCAGCATGCAGAACATTTACAACTTGGCAGTTTAAGATTGTAAATTGTATACAACATGTATACCTTGCTTACGGCAAGACCAAGTATTACTCATTCTGCTGGACATCAGTTTGTTGCTGGCAGATTTGTGTAGTATACCCTTTGAACATAGAAAGTACATTGAATATGTGTGGGCTGCTCTCTGTGCTCGTGAATAGGAGGTCCCTGGTTCGAGCCCCCGCCCCGGTGGAGTGGTTGTGTGTCTGTGGGCCCTTGAGTAAGGCCTTTAACCCCCAACTCCAGAAGTGCTCTCTTTGCTCTGACCTCAAAGCTATGGAAAACAAGATGGGCTAAGTGAAGAGATGCGTAGCTGTAATTCTGTGAAGAAAAGTGTTTATTATAAGTGTATAACAGGACCCCTAGTTAGGGTCCTGGAGAAGATTTTTAATTGCATAGCTATGCTTCATCTACACCATACAGCACACTTAAAGGCCCTGCTCAAGGATGCACAAACATGCAACCATTCCACCGGGGTGGGGGCTCGAACCAGGGACCTCCTGGCCCTCTGAGCCACTCACTACCCACATATGCTAAGGGAGGATCCTGGGGCAGAACTGGTCAGCAGTCAGTCTGGAAAACATGAGTCTGAGCCACATTTAACCAAGAAACATGCTTTATTAGCTGAAGCACAGGTACATTATAATGCTTCTCGTCACCGACTCCATCTTATTCTCCATAAACTCACAGTCACAGTATAGGGTCAGCTAAAATACAGTTCCAGCTGCTGAAGGCAGGGCTTGAACCCACAACCTTCCATCTACAGTACAGGTCAGAGACTTGGCCACCCAGCCACTTACGGCACCTGCTTTAACAACTTCGGAATTTGACTTTTAACTCTGGTGTAGATAGGGGCCAGTTCAGATCCAGCGTACAGATCTGTGGCAATTTCTGAACAACATTTGGCCCGGATTGGGTTCAGACTCGTCTTGCTATGTGGGGCGATCACCCTCGGATTCTTAGCGCTTTAGCTACGCACCTGGTAAGTGACTGATCATACGTATATAAGGAGATGTGGGTGGATCTGACCCAAAATCAGGTGCTATGTGACTTGTTTTCATGCACCACTCCGTTCTCCGCATACTCATGCATCGCCTGCACTCGTATCATGTGTCATTTTTTGTATTTTGTAAAACTCTTAGAAGTCTGAGTCTGTTTGATCACCCTGTGCTTATCAGCTTTTCATTTTATCCTCACTGGACATATATTAGACACATAAATAAAACGAATCAAACATGTAGAGGTATGAGAAGCTGGTATCTATACAGTGCACCATACTAAAGACCAAGACCTGTCTCCTCATATAGTGTTTAAAATCACCAGGGAAAGTTGCGCTTTTGAGTTTCATGTGTAAGGTGAGAGAAATAAAACTAATTTTAAAAGTAAAACTTGTACAAAAAAAAAACACTCACAAATATTTCAATTTTGGCAGATTCCAGAAGGCATCTTTGTCAATGATGGCCAGATGTCTTGAATTAGTGATGGTTCTGTAAAAAGAAATAAACGACTGAAATCGACATTAAGATAAAGTCTGGGTGCTGCACACCGCATGCTGGGCTGATTGAGATTAGACTGGAATGGGCAGAATGCACACTCTGAGAGCGCATTATGGAAGCGCGCATTAAGGAAGCTCGCATTAAGGAAGTTCGCATTAAGGAAGTTCGCATTAAGGAAGCTCGCATTAAGGAAGCTCGCATTAAGGAAGTTCGCATTAAGGAAGCTCGCATTAAGGAAGCTCGCATTAGGGAAGATACTTACAGTTCCACCAGTGCGGACAGGTCAGCAAATGCCCATGCTCCTATGTGCTCCAGGAATCCATTTTTGGAAACTTCACTGAACAGTTCCACAAGAAGACCACAGGAAATGTGTTATAAATCAAATGACATCCATCATAAGTAGCACCCATCATAAGTACGTTTTCAGTATAACTGGTAACACTTTACTTGACAAGGTACAAGTAACTCACTATAAATGATAAACTAATGTAATTACTGCATGAAATACATGATTTGTCATGACTGATTACTGATAAATGAACATGGGATCAGTATGTAACTAGCACTTAATTAATATAGTCAGTAAGCATGTAATATTACATTATTTGCACCCCCTCAAGTAAAGTGTTACCAAATGAGTTTTGGCTTCTTTTCAAGGCGCCATTGGTCATTGGTCTGTCTGATGCTTTATGGGAAACCAGAAACCTACATGATGCGTCACGTAAGATCTGAATCTGTCATTCTATCTCCCGTAAAATATGAAGATATTTCATACTCTCTGTCAGTCAGTGGAAGTAGTTCAATTACTATGTTTGTTTGTTATGCTAGTTTTTAGTGTATATTAATAATAATAATCATGATTATTATTAGTAGTATTGTTGTTGTTTCCTGCTAGAATGTCGCAAATGTTTAGCTTTACAGGTAAATTGTTAGACAATAGGTAGAAAAATTCTAAGGATGTGACTTGATAATTAAGCAGCATCTTATTAAATCCTCTCAGATTAGTAATATAAACCTCAGCCATAGTAAAGATGAAATGTACTTTATAACCCTTTGGATGATGCCTCACTGCATGACTTTGCTTTGAAAACGATTCTTTGTATCTTGTCCACCTCTTAAATGTGTTGGACACAGTAAGTCAAAATACTCAGTGTTCCAGGTCAAAGACTAAACATGCTCACAAGACTAAATACTGATTTTTAAAAGTTGGACAGCCCTAAATATCAGCAAACTTCTTTAGGTCATTTGGATGTATGTGATATTAATAAGCAATTTGTGAAATGCAAGCTGCAAATCTCCATGTTACTCATGCTAGTTAAAAGTTTAACAAGACATAAAAATCTATTAAGTATATAAATATATGTGTATTATTATAAGAGCGGCCCATTGCGTAGGGTGTATCTCTCCATGGACGGTTCGATACAAGCACAGTGCTCTCCATTCCTGTTTCGGTACGAACCGCACACTGGCATGGAGACGCAGTGGAGATGCAGTGTGATGTTATGGCAGTGGTAAGGGCGGGGGGACGTACATCCTTTGAAGTTTCGGAAGTGCATAGAACGCCTGCGGAGGAAGGGCCTGCAGTTTGGTCAGCTTGAGCTCACTGCAGAAAGACAGGAAAATCAGGCAATCCTCAAATCATCAATCAGTCAAAGAAACAATCCATCAGTCTGCGTTTATGGCAGAACATCGACGGCCTGAATCTCCCGGGGTGCTCACCACGATGCTAACTCTCCCTGAACACTACGCAGACGGCCTGAATCTCCCGGGGTGCTCACCACGATGCTAACTCTCCCTGAACACTACGTCGACGGCCTGGATCTCCCGGGGTGCTCACCACGATGCTAACTCTCCCTGAGCACTACGCAGACGGCCTGAATCTCCCGGGGTGCCCACCACGATGCTAACTCTCCCTGAACACTACGTCGAAGATCACGTCTTTCTATATGTGGTATATGTGGTATAGTCAAAAACGCATCCGTCCCTATTCTTATTCTTCCTTTCATCTTTTTATCTGTCCATCAGTCCATCCATCCATCCATTTTATGTAACAACGTAGCAATGCAACGTATCAAACTTTTTATAAACTTTTCAAATACAAAAATACATCTCACCAACTCCCATTCTATCTCGGTCTGTTTGATCTGTTCCTTCACCTACGCACTGTCTCAGCTAGCCATGCTTGAGAGGAACAGCTTTTCACCGTTTAACAAGGTATGATGATATGGAACAAAAGATCAAATATTTTGAAGTGCGAAGATATATCTGAAAAAGTCATGTGATAACGGCAAATCAAACTAAAAAAGTAATAAGGACACAATCAGAAATATTTATTTTACTGTAATTTAAGTGATGAAATTGCTTCCATACTTGCATCATAGATTTTCTTTGGTGAATTAAAGAAACAAATTAGCAGTCAAACTCTATGGGCGGCTCATCGCTTACTTTAGCTAACTTTAGCACATAGGTTATGCTATGTACAATGATAAAAAGGACGTTATCCTACCAGTAACATATGCAAAGGTGAGTATTAAAGTGCTTACAGCGTTTGCTGTATTTGCTGCAAACACCTTTCACCCACTGAACGCGGTCCTTTGCGTACAAGATGTCATCACAGATGCAGTATTTTCTGTATTTTTCAAATACCGAGCACAAAAGTGTTTTGATACAAATTACATAATCATTTGTAAGAAAGTCGATCAAATAAAAGTTACATAATATTATTTTGTATTTAAAATATATACTGTATAAATACATGCGCCGTACATCCTGCCCATCCCTGAATATCAGAGTCTGACAAGCTGGCGGTGACTGTACTACAGCACCGCTGTCAAACTCCAGTCCTGGGGGGCCGGAGCCCTGCACATTTTTGGGTTTCCCCTCATTTAACACACTTGATTCACCTGCTTGCACCTCCTTGTGCTAATTACCAGACAGCTCTTGAGCCGAATCATTTATGGGGGAACAGGGAAAGAACTAAGCTACACAGGGCTCCGCCCCCCCAGGACTGGAGTTTGACACCCCTGTACTACAGGATACTTTACTTTACAGGGTCATTATGAGCCAACTCGTATGAAAACGCACCTCAAAATGACTCCAACTGCAATTTTTAAAAATAATTTTAAAATGATCTTTATGTATATCAAATTGAAACCTTGTTCTCATGAAGCTCACTGAACCTCGGATTTTCGTGAGAGAACGAAAAGTTTGTTGTTATGATAACATTTACATGTTTTAGCTGCACAAAACATAATCATGTTGCCAGCTTCACCGACGGGAAACTGGGGCACTTGCAGCCGTTTCCCCACTTTCTGCTGTTATTAAATTCAGGTCTTTAATCACATTATCCTACTGAAGCTAATTCAGTCTTGGTAAAAGCAGGCACGTAGCTACGAAATAAAATTACGAGTTTGAACCCCCCACTGCCCCTCCTCCTCAAAAAAAGATTGTTTGTTCCTTATCAGACATTAACCAGGTAATAAAATTTGCTGAACTCCAACCCCCTACCCTGAGATTCATTTCTGGGTACACGCATGATAAAAAAGGGTAAATTAGTGAGAGTCTTTCTACCTGTTCCCTTCATAATCAACTTCAACGTTCCATGGATGGAATGTGATGGAATGTGATGGAATGTGAGATTCTATTTAAAGTGAGTCCCCAAAGGAAGTCTCAGTGGTTAGC
>JAODKC010000048.1:10686473-10702916 GCA_026777985.1 Mormyrops attenuatus | reverse complement strand
CCCCCACCGACCGCAGTGACCTGGATTATTCAGGCTGATCTACACAGAGATCACGTTTCAGTACAAACCAGAGCTGGACGTCCAGGCCTTTCTTTTGCATCTGTTTGTGTTAATTTTATTGCCAGATAGATTGCAGCCTGTCGCACAGCGTGTTGTGTAACTGTACAGTGCATAACGCAGCAAGGTGTGTAACACAATGCAGTCTGTCACACAGTGCAGTGTTTTACGTAGCGCAGTGCATACAGTACAGTGCATATAATAGAGTGCGTAACACACCACAGAGTATAAACAGTCAGTGTTGGAGAAGTCACTCACAAAAGTACTCTGTTAAAGACAGAGGTCAGTAGTTCAGCTCCAGAAAGTACAGATGCAGACCAAGGTTTTGTTTCAACCAACCAGTTGAGTACTCTGTGACTGTGACTCTTTATACTTAACTGGCCGGTAACGCGTAACGCAGCGTAGTGCGCTCTTCAGAACCTGGCTGTGAGCCTGCTTCCTGTCTCGGCAGGCCTGTGGTTCTGCTTTTCGTCCAGCCTGCTGCCCTTCGTGCCAGCAGTGAACCTGACAGAATGGCAGGCGGGGGCACCCATCAGCCTCCTCCTGCGCCTACCCCAGACCCTCTACAGGTCCTGGGGGCAGCTCAGCATGGCGGCACCGCCCCCCCCACCCACCGTCCCACAGGTGATAGCAGATGTCCCCATAAAACACATGCTTTTCTCAAGCGCCAAACTTGATTCTTATCAGTGTCCATCTCTTTCAGTTTCTTTTAAATGGAGTATCTGTATGTCTGCATGTGTGAGACTGGCTGTGTCCGTGCAATAAGTCCCCTGTCCCACCCCCACAGCCCGACCTGGCCGTCTCTGTGGGCCTGGAGCGCCTGGCCAGCCTGGAGCAGCGGCTTGAGCAGCTGTGGGGCAGCGTGGAGGCAGACGGCCGGCTGCGGGAGGAGCAGCACTCCGAGCTGCTGGTCCTCTACCAGGCACTAGGGGAGCAGCTGGAGCAGCAGACTGACAGGCGCGGCCTGGGCCTCTGGGTGTCTGACCTGCTGGACCAGCGGCTGACCCTGCTGAGGGAGGAGCTGAGGAAGGACGCAGCGCAGAGGGAGCAGGTGTGTGTGTGTGTGTGTGTGTGTGTGTGTGTGTGTGTGGATAAGGTGAATACAGTATACTGTGTTCCTGTTGTCATCCGTAGCCTGTGCTACAGTAATGTCTCAGGATGTGAGGCTGCATCTTGCGTCCAAATGGTTGCAAATTTAAGTCCCATAATGAGTATAATTTATGCATAAATAATAATGATCAAATACCCAGCCTGTGTATAATAACAAAGGGGCCCCCACCTTGCACCCCCCTGCAGACTCAGACGGAGTACCTGACGGAGCAGCAGCATCACGGAGCCCAGCTGACGCAGTTGGGGGCGCTGCTGAACGCTCTGGCAGCCACGAGGGCGGTACGTGCTGCGCCCCCCCCCCCTTCCCGGAGACAGGCCCTCCTGCTGCGGGGTCGCTTACTGACACCCACTTACTGATTTTTCAGGAGGTGCAGCGAAAACAAGAAACGCCCCCGCTGGCCTCAGAGAGGTACGTCCATGCAATGTGGCCGCCGATGTGGTCCGCGGTGCTGCGCTGGTCAGGCAGTTAACCGTGTCAGTCAGCCGGTTAACGCCGGTGTGGTTCGCCGTGTCGCATTGTGCCAGTCAGGCAGTTAACGCCGGTGTGGTTAGCCATGTCGGTCAGGCAGTTAACGCCGGTGTCCTCTCCAGTGCAAGTACGGACCGGGAGGTGCATGATGCCCTCCTGGAAGAGCTGCGGCGGCTGGAGGTGGAGCTGGACCGTATCAGGCGCGACCTGCAGGGGGTGCTGGGATGTCGGGGCAGATGTGAGCAGCTGGACAGCCTGCAGGATATGGTGAGGAGCATTAAGCCAGTGCAGCCTCACTCATTCAGGGCTGGTTGGCATGCGGGTGCAGTGCTGAAAATGTGCATAACTAAGCCAGGTGTCTTTGATCAAAAGCAAAGTGAGCAGATAAAACCTGAAGCACTGTTGTTTTCTAGCGGAGTCTTTGCTAAAACAGTGGAAAACAATGACGTATTTTCTCAAGGATACAGCAACATTGACTGTGGGGGATTTGAGCTAGAGTGCCCCCTGCTGGCCTCACATTTAGCAACAGTTCCATTCTGACACCCCTCCCCCTTTGACAGGTGTCCGCGCAGGTGCGCCGGGAGCTACGGGCGCTGTTTTACGGAGGCGAACAGACGGGCCAGGGCGAGCTGCCCGAACCCCTGCTACCGTGGCTGTCGGCACGCTTCGTGAGCGGCTCCGACCTGCAGGGGGCGCTGACGACCCTGGAGCTCAGCATCCTGAAGAACGTCACACTGCAGGCACAGCAGACTGGCCAGCCGCCCTGTGAGCGGAGCGTGACAGAGACGGTGGTGCACGCCGCTGGTGCAGCTGGGATGTCGGAGGAGGTAGCGAGTTTGCTTGGTATCAAGTGGGAAAGTGATCATTATCATAATCGATTTGGCTCATAATAGATCTTTGATTGTTCTTTGTTCTTTGCATTTATATTGCACTTTGTCTGCAGAACTTGTAAAGGTTGTATGTTAAGACTGAAACGCACAGATATATTTAAATTCCTGTTGTCTCTTTCCTTTTGCGTCTGGCAGCAAGTTAAGCTGATCGTGCAGAATGCCCTGAATCTTTACTCGCAGGATCGGACGGGCCTGGTGGACTACGCCCTCGAGTCCGGAGGTACAGATCCGCAGTACGCTCCTCTCTCTAGAGTGGTCTTTTTTCTAAGCCATGTGCCAGCCGCCAGGTAAAAATGGCCAGAGATACAGTGATGAGATGGTTTTCTTGGACTGGTACGATAATCTGTGGTCCTCGGGCCGTTCGGGGCTCTGGGGGGCTGACGTGGCCGTCTCACACACCCCTTCCCGCAGGCGGCAGCGTCCTCAGCACACGCTGCTCGGAGACATACGAGACCAAGACGGCCCTGATGAGCCTCTTCGGCGTGCCCCTCTGGTACTTCTCCCAGTCTCCCCGGGTCGTCATTCAGGTGAGCCGCACCTCTCTGTCCTTTCGCCCTCAGACTCTCCATTCCTGCCCTTCACTCTGGCCCACATGTGACTCCTCCCCCCAGCCGGATGTCTATCCCGGGAACTGCTGGGCCTTCAAAGGCTCCCAGGGGTACCTGGTGATCCGGCTCTCGCTCCGCATCTTGCCCACCGCCTTCTCGCTGGAGCACATTCCCAAGGCCCTGTCGCCCACCGGCAATATCACCAGCGCCCCCCGCCAGTTCGCCGTCTATGTGAGACATTCGTCATTAGCCGTGACCATATTTCAGCTTCAGTTTGCATTCTGTACCTGATATTTCACTTCACTAAGTTAGGAGAGGACCATAAGAGAGGTGGTGGTTCTGCCCTGCCAGACCCAGACTAGTGAAGCCTTGGTCCTAGTTGATCCTTGTGTCCTGTGCTTGAACCTCAGTCACTATAAATGTTCATCATTAACTGTAGGGGGATGGACAGAATAATGGCTAAAATACAAATACAAAATGGACAATCAATGGCTATAAATAATATCTCCGTAGATGAGCATTCAGCATTCAGCATGAATATGAATGAGCAGCTGGATGTGAGTGTCTTTTCTGTTGTGACAGGGTCTGGATGACGAGTATCAGGAAGAGGGTAAACTGCTGGGCCGCTACATCTACCAGGAAGACGGCCACTCGCTGCAGACCTTCCCCGTCATGGTAACCATAATGTGACAGACTGGTGGGCACGTGCAGGGCCGCCATTCGGGGCCAGTGAAAGGGAGAGCATCTCTCGAGAGTGATTGTGTTGGCTTTTCAGTGGAACTAGGCTGTGCCAGGTTTCTAATGTAGCTTGATGGCCATTTTTTATGATTTTTACTGAGTTTTATTTGTGTTCCAGGAGGAGAATGACAAGGCTTTCCAGATCATCGAGATGCGGGTGCTGTCCAACTGGGGTCATGCAGAGTACACCTGCCTGTACCGATTCCGGGTACACGGGGAGCCCAGAACCCAATGAGGCCGTCTTTGCAGTGTCGTTACCAGCAATGTTATGAATGGCAAAGGACATTTTATAGCAGAGGTTTGTTACAGAAGGCAGACAGTGAAAGAAGCTACTTTATTATTAACACAGAAAGCCACGTGATTTAATGGAACTTAGAGGGAGGGGAGGGACTTGCATGGAACTCCTTCCACTCCTGCTGATTGCAGCTTATGTCCTGCACTGATTGGCCCATTCTGGATGGACCCTGATTGGCTCTACAGCAGAGGCAGCACTAAGTGGTCTACAAGGGTCCCTTACCTGGAAACGGACAAGGCTTGATTTCTTCTCTTCGCTGTTTATTTTATTCTCTTTGGTTTGTTTCCATTTTTATTTTTGAATTCGGCTATTGATATATTTTACCTGAAAGATGGTGGAGCCTACTCTGTAATCTAAGGCTTGTGGATCAGACCAGTAGGACTTTGTCTCTACTTGGACCTCCGGACTTGTGCTTCTCTGTCGCTGGGGGTTCATCTGTTGGTGGTTTTTCCCGGTTCCGACATGATGGCGGATGGCAGACACTACAGCGATGACTCACATCCTCGGACTGTCATTTCTGGTGCCATTTCACCCCTCCCAGTGACCCACCTGCCCCATCCCGTTTCCCACATTTGGAAACATCACATTTGTAGCTGGGGGGGGGGGGGGACCACAGAACTGGTCCTTCAAAACACCCTTCAAACGAGTCCCCGATTTACACCTGAAACATGAAGTGAGGTGGTTTGCCAGATCACTGTAATGGTAGATAAAATTACGCTTCATGAGCCATTTGCAGTATTTTTTATCCCCACTAGAGGGTGTGCTTGGGTTGCTTTGGGACATGCTTTGTGCTCTTTTTTTGAACAGAGAGCACCATCTAGTGGGGTCATAAAATACAGCAATCGGTTCATGAAGCATTATTTTGTCCATCAATAGATAACTGCCTCAGCCAGGTCAAGTGCAAAGCAGTGCACCCTGGGGGGCCTCAGGTTAACATGCAGTTGCACTGACCAAGAGGCAAACTTCTAAAGTCTTTTGGTAATGAGGTGTACACTCTCACACAGGTGTTGACACTAAATTGAGTTTCAGTTCATCGCGGTTGGGCAGCGCCAAATCAGACACGGCAGTTCAGCCGGACGCACTTAGGATGATGAACGCCTAGGTGTTCCACAGTCGGCACTGGATTTCGAAGCTTCCGCTGCTTGGCTGACAGGCTTTGCGAGTTTGCAGTATGGCGGCTCCCGCTAGCAAGGACCGCGTCCTCATTTTAGAGGCTGCTCTAACCAGACACTGCGCAGGAGTGTAACCTGTATATTGTTAATAGCTGGTTATCAATCTGTTATTATCAGTGTTGCTTTGGGAGAATGTGGGTAGGAGCACAACCTATAAAAAGTAATTCTTGCTGTTATTTTGTTTGTTGTGATTTTAATTCGGTTTTATTTACAAAACTATATGCTTTTATTACCTGATAGGGGAAACAAGGGCACACGAGATACCAGAATTTGTCTAGAAGAATAAAGGAACTTGTGTCCAGTGAGAATCCATCTGTAAAAACATTATTGGGAATTGTTCATGCGCTATTTATTTTGTCTAAAATTACGACTTATTGAAGAGAGAGGATGTGGTGAAATTTATTTTTATAAAATGCTTTCGAGTAATTTTTCGAACGTTTTTGGGAGATTTCTTTTTTAATTTGTCATTTTTTGCTCTTGTAAAATTTGCGAAATGCTATGGTACTGTTCAAATAAATACTTTTTAACGGCTTTTAATGCTAGTTCATATGTTTATTGAAAGACGTTCTATTTTTTGTTAATGCATTTAAAATTTTCAAGTTCTGGTTACGATAGCTGACAATTTATAATAGCTGTACAAAAATTAGCACAGAGGGCAACATATTTTGGTTAGGACGTTCTACATAGTATCTGAAGTTAGGGAATTCTGTAGTGGGCGACAAACCGAGGCGTATAATTACTGTACTACAGATTTAGGCGGGTATCAGGCGTTTGAACGCAGCGTAAACAGGTTACTATGTGTCATAAAATCACACAGAATAACAGCTGTGAAATACTGCTTCATTCTGGTCCGACTAAAAGCGAGAACTTAAATTCCGATTTGAAATAAGAGGAACCAGATGTTACCGCCACTCTGGCTCCACTACGTCGGGGTTTATGAGTCAGTGAGGGGAAATTCAAATTGGTCACATGACTTAAAAAATGTGCTTTTAAAGTAAAACAGCTGCCATAATTACAGCCATTTAGTATAACCGCAAGTTGTTTTAGTGCGTATCCAGTCCATGAAAATCTCAGGTGAGCGACTTCCTTTCAATATTCCAAAAACTGTGGGATAATACAACAAAGTTTCAGTGTATTCCTCCTCGCAAACGAGTCCTTACTCCTTTTGTGAGGGAATGACACATTAGTTACGGCAGCCCCGCTCCAGTTCTGAGCTTCGGCTGGTCTGAAGTGCTAATCGGAGCAAATCCGAGTATAAATCGCCCTCCTTCACTGAAATCAAACCCACCCTGAACCGTCTAAGTTATGAACGTCATCCTTTTATTTTTATGTAGGACATTTTTAATCTAAGTTAATTTTACTACTGGACATTCCCTTTAACTAAAGAAACTTTGTGAGCCTTACTGGCTAAAATTAACTATAATAAATTACAGCATAAGGAAATGCGGTATTTCATTACGTATAAATTATTTACATTTTAAAAGCACTAACATTAAAAAGCCGAACCACCCATATTGTTTGAGACTTGCAGGGGCATTACACGCGAATGCGGATTAATAGTGAATAGTCCGCACGGTTTAATCTCTGGACGTTCTGGCGTTGAAGCCGCGCCCATCTCGTCCTGCTCTTACGTTATACTATGTCTCCATCAACTGGCAATTAATGGAATTGCAACAACATTGGACGGGCACCCTCAGTCGTCTGATAAATTCAGATTTACGATTCAATTTTTTTTCAACATTAGGTGCATAGTACTTGCATGTTTGTGCAAAAGAAGATAAAATCCAGATAACTCTCTGTTTACGCACGTAAACAGAGAGTTAACCCATAAGCGTAGATAAAACGCACATGGTTATGTGACGATCGGAAATAAGTTTACCGACATGACCACATTTTTCTGGCATAAGGGATCCCGAGTCCTGGTGTTCCCTTGAATGGCACATATGATTTGGAATTTATTTTTCATGTAATAAGTGTGAATACCAAAAACTAAACTACAAGGCATGTTTTAATAACCAAAGATTTACTTTCCTGGGGGGTTAGACAGACATTTTTGCCGCTAGAATCTGTCAGAGATTACAAGAGAGCTGAAAGTCCGTTATGCCCATTTTAAAAATATGAATATTCCAAAATATTCCAGCAGGAATAGGATACGTGTGGCTTAGGTGCTCCACTACTGGCCCAAGTTCTCATGGTGTCCGTGAGGGCTAAGGCTGGGCTGTAGAAGAAGCACATTCCCGGGGGTCTCCCACTCAGCTACCAGCCTTATTGCTCCCTTATTGCTATTGGCTGTGAGCCAGACTGCCGCCACAGGGTCCTTATTGTGCGCTGATGTGTTTGGCAGACCCACCGATCCAGGGTGAATTTGTTCCTCTAGTGGAAAATAAAGAACATCAATATGATAACTACATTTTACACTAATATGAGCACAGCAGCAGTGAGTACTGGCCGTTCAGCTTGGAAAGTCTAGCAGGATGCCAGGTCAATCTCCCTCTGCAGGGCTAGTCGTCGGGCCTACAGAACAAAATAACAGACCATACATGAATTAAATGTGGATTATGTGGAATGTGGAAATTCAAATGTGGATTAAATTGTCTGCTGGGCTTTTATACGATGAGACAGGAAAGGATACAGTGACGTACAACACAGACATGGATCAATGTACCTGATCAATGACAACTTCATCCTGGTTTCCCAGCTTCTCTGACAGAAAGACCACTTCTGCATGTGAGGTTGGCTAACTCACAAATACACAAACAGAAATTACACCGAGAAAATGGGGGGGGGGGGGGGTGGAAGATGGGACTGTTTGCACAGTCAGCTTTAGTTTCAACTCACCAACTCTAAAAGGCTTTCATGCATTTCCACTTTCTCCTCTGCTGCTCTGGTCTCCACCAGACATCTCTCAGGGCACTTCTTCCTCTTCCTCTTCCTCAGGAGATGCTCATCTGCCCTGGCCGCGGCCGTTCCTGGCATGTTCTCCTGGCTTCGTCTTGGCCTCCAGCTCTCAGCATCGCCCCACTCTGCCTCTACCGCTTCTTTGCCTATTTTCCTGGTAATGTCTCTCTCTCTCGGCCCCCGCACCGGTGTGAGGGCTTTGCACGATCCCCACTCCCTACCCAGGCACCCCCTCTCTTCCTCCACACTTCTGGTCAGATTTTCCGCACCTCCTAAGCCACATGCCTTGGCCATGACCTTGCTTTCCATAGTCTCCTCCTTCACTCCACATGTGTCACGCTGCAGCCCCCTGCCGGCTCTGTCTGCCCTCTGCTTCTTCCTTTTCCTTGTTTTATGACCAGAAGCATTTTCCCCATTGAGCAGCTCATTAATCACACTTTCTTCTGCCATCGTTCTTCTGGATGTCTTTTCCATTTTTACTTCTATAACTGTCTCCTCTGCATCCATCACTTCTCTCTTAGTGATCACATCATATTCCATGCTGCTCTTATCTAGCCCAACAGCCTTGTCTTTCATCCTCTTTCTTCTGCAGTCTTTCCCTGCTTCCAAACTGTAGCTAATTGCATCTTTCTTCCAAATCTTCTCCTCCACTACTTCCTCTTTTGTATTCCCTTCTCTAGTCTGTGTTCCCATGCTGGTGACAGTGGTGTATTTTGCTTTTTGCTTCTCTGTGCTCACTATAGTTTCCTCTTTGACGATCTTTGCACCAACAGATCTGACCTCAGTGGCTACACCTTTCTGTGAAGGTACCATTCTGTCACTCTGTTCTGTGTCTAGTTTCTTCAATTTTTGAGCTGTGCGCTTCCTCTTACCTTCACTGCTTTTAAATCCTCCCCTCTTTTGAACGTCCATCTCTCCTCCAATTTTCCCAGAGAGCAAATTATCTCTTCCTCACCAACACTGACATCTGCAACATATTTTATCTGTCTGCATTTTGCGATTTTTACAGATTATTTTTCTTTATCTTTTCCTTTCAACAAGACCAATATTCCTCACATCAGCGTTTATTTCACCTCTGTCGTTAACGCTCTTTGTCAACCTCACCGACTTCACAGAAACAGCTGACACTTCTGTCCTCTTCCACGTCTAGTATCTGTACTTCTCGTTGTTTCTCTGCGCATTTAACTAACCCTTCACGAATAATTGTGTTAATGTATAATTGCATTTAGGGTTATTGCTTAGTTTGCATGACCAAGTCAGGGAACACATTTCTCTAGCAACATACTACAAACGCACCAGTGAGAAGCAAACGAATTTACTTACCTCCCTCGTGGAGTTATTGGGGGTATATTAACCCGGAAGCATTAATATACGTGCTTCCCTAGCAACCGAGCGCAATCTGACGCGTCCTTAGCAACCCGTTTTTAATATCCCGTCAAATTCTAAAATGGACAAAGTGGCCGAAAATAAATCTTTGTGGCAACAGATATGTGAGGGTAAGCGACATATAATAAGGAATACGTAAAACTAGCAAAGCCTATTACTTCAATCTGGTGATTATTATTTTCCTTTGCTCAGTCGTAGAGACATCTACCTATTTGTGCTGTTACATTAAGTGTTTGTTTGATCATGCTGTTCTGAACAGAATACGAGTCGGAGCTGCCCAGTCCCCCAGGAGCAGCTTACCGCCCGCAGCATGAGGTCCGTTTATCCGTAAATGAGTTTGTTGTGTTGGCCGGTGTCAGTAAGGAGCAGGATGCAGGAGTAACAATATAAACTTTACTCAGTTCACGGACGCAAGTAGCTACCTTATAATTGCATTAAACACAACAGAGTTATATCGTTGTGTAGTTCTTTACGGGCATCGCTGTTCGAAAACAGCGAATGTCTTTTGCACATTTGCGTCTTCAGGTGGCAGCAGACAGCGAGCTGGTGAGGAATGATCCTCCAGCGGCAGGTTGCTCTGCGTGGCGAGGAGCACCGTCGCCGAATCATGATCGGCCCCAATCTCCCGATTCCGTCTCGCAGCACAGTACCTCTCACTATCATATTTATTGCATTTTAACCGTGTTCCGCTGTGTGCCGCGTGGCAGCCGTGCCGTGTTTATCTTTGCTCTGTCACATGAAGATACGGCCGAACATAATCCATGGCAGTTTCTCTATGTCTGTGTGTATGTGTGCCTGGCTGTTTGCAGATGCCACCACTCTCTACCTGGAGAACACTATATTCCCTGTGTTGCTGCCTGGACTGGAAGCTTTGCTCATAGAGGCCCAGAAAGAACAGTGTCTGGAGGTCATTACAAGCCGGCAACCTGTGGTCTGCCTCTGCTGTGTTCATACACCTTTGCATAATACTGGGCCGGTATCCCAGCTGCTAAAGGACTTGCCAGTGCTGACCGCAGACTCTACCTTGCTTAATGTTTTCGGTCTCTGCCTCTTCATACATTCTCTGTCTCACTGGATGTTTGTCTCCCTCCGCTTTCAGATGAAAAGGGCCAAATTCAACGCCTGTGACTTCTTGACGGAGTGGCTCTATAAGTAAGTGGCACAGAACCTTCCTGATATTCTTATGACATCTTTCTATCGTTTATTTTTACATTATCGTGAATGAGCTTTGTACTCATTGGGCAAGAAACAGGGCGACATGTATTTTTGAATTACAGCTGTGTAGCTGAATTAGTGCATGCAGATGTTTGATGGGCGCCGTGGAATCTGTGCCGTGAGAGACTGAAATAGACCTTCTCCTGCTCTCCTCATGTATTCTGCAGCCATAACCCCCGAAGGCTGGGCAATGGTCCCCGGGTAAATTTCCTGGAGATCCCATTTGTAAGGGACTGGCTGAGCAGACAGTAAGTACTCCCACTGCACAGGTCTGTGAACTCCAGCCCTCCTGCAAATCCATTGTTGTTTCATTCAACTTAATTCTGAATACTGATCTGTTGATGGGCCAGGTGGTATGCTGGTGCAGTGGTTAGCGCTGCTGCCTCACACCTCTGCAACCAGGGATCGAGTCTCTGGAATGACCAGGGTGTCTCTTGAGGATGATGAGTGATGAGATTGCCCTACGATGGGTTGGCACCCCATCCTGGGTTATTCCCTGCCCTACGATTGGTTGGCACCCCGTCCTGGGTCATTCCCTGCCCTACGATTGGTTGACACCCAGTCATGGGTTATTCCCTGCCCTACGATTGGTTGGCACCCCATCCTGGGTTATTCCCTGCCCTACGATTGGTTGGCACCCCATCCTGGGTCATTCCCTGCCCTACAATTGGTTGACACCCAGTCATGGGTTATTCCCTGCCCTACGATTGGTTGGCACCCAGTCCTGGGTTATTCCCTGCCCTACGATGGGTTGGCACCCCATCCTGGGTCATTCCCTGCCCTACGATGGGTTGGCACCCCATCCTGGGTTATTGCCTGCCTACTGCCAATAGGCTCTGGACCTCTGTCACCCTGCATAGGACAAGTGGGCACAGAAAATAGACGGAGGTTTGAGGAGGGTGTTACCTGTGTACGGTTGTATTTTACAGATATATCAGTTGATAATCCCCCGCTTTCTCCGTAGCCCCCGCCCACCTATTCCCTTGTCTCTGCTGCTGTCGGATGCTGAGGCTGCGCTTCTGATCCAGTGTCACTGGCGCGGCTATAGGGTGAGTGAACAGCACCAGACGCCAGATGTTGATTCAGCCCATTTGGGTTTAACCCAGAATTTCTGTCTAGCAATCTGCCTCAGACAGGGCGAAGGCTCTCCGGCCTTTACTGTTTTTCCTGGTTGTTTAGTTTTACACTGCGAGATTACCTCTTCCTTAAGCACGGCCCCTAACCCCTGATTGCTGCAGGCACTGGCTGACCCTGTTTACTTAATTATACGCCGGTTTGGATAAAAGCGTCTGCCAAATGAATAAACACGATGTAAATGTCTCACTCATTCATAGCCTTCATGCCAGGATTTTTACTGTCCCAGTGGGGAAAAAATGCAAAGGATTTTTAAAGAAGACGATTAATTTACCTGGGGTCCTTATTAGCTTAGCAATGTTTTTTTTAAATGACACTTTTCTGCTTATATTGCGCCTGTCTGTCAGCACCCTGTCCTTCTCACTTATCTTTCGCTGCAGCTGAAACGGACATAATATTTGTTATTTGTTACAGTGGCAAAAAGATATAAGATTTCAGATACAAATTTGCAGGTAAAAATGTTTTTTTGAAGGATGTTGGATATAACGAACGGCTAAAGGAATGATTTGATGGCACTTCGAGCTTTTCTCTTGAGGCTCTGCGTGCATGTCCTCTCTGAGACCAGCCAGCAGGACTAAACCATGGAAGACCTTGGGAATTGCCTGCCTAGATCTAACCTCAGCTTGCAGATCCAGTTTTATGCGTTTTTATTGCTCTAATGGAGGCTAACTGGCGGTAGCCCAACCTCTCAGAGAACCATGATTATACTATGGCAGGTTCTCAGCTTGATTATGTCATTAATGATGTCATGTTTAATTTTACTCTCCCTGTGTGGGTGATGTTCTCTTCTAAAAGTAGATATGCTGTGCAGACACTGCTGCAGTGATTGGCTTTAATTCCAGACACAAAGAGTAATATCCTCTGTTTATTTGAGCCTGAGTGTTTGAGAAGCGCATGCAAGCGAGGGCCTGGTGAGATACACTGCAGCCGTCTTGTTAAGTCTCCCTCTGGCTTTTGGCGTCACATGTGGACTGTGTGATCGGGACGCCCAATCGGAGGCCGGGCTGTAATCTCAAACAGCAGGGGGCAGCAGTGAGCTTCGGTGGCAGTCTGTGATTTCCCCGCGCTTGATGGCGGTGCAGCTGATGGTGCTGCAGGCGTTTCTCTCTCCCTGCAGGAGCGCTGACTTACAAGCAGAGGGTCGCGGGAGCTTCGGGGGCTGGTAGAAAAGCCGTGTCCAGAGGTTAGGCTGCGACAGCTCTGGGCTCCAGCACAGCAGAGCCCTAAGAACCTCTGCAGCTGCAAAGAGCAGACAAAGTGGGAGGGGGGACGGGGCCCCAGAGAGTAAAAGGCCTCTCGCTGTTTTTCTGCAGTGGTCACTCTGCGTCGGTCTCTGTGCCTGTGTGCTAAGAGCCTTTTGGTTATTAATTGCCTTCCCTAAAAGTCTTTTCCTTTTGCCTCCTGTTTCTCCTTTTTCCTCTCCTGCTTTCTGTTTACACCACCCTCTGCCCCCCCCCCCCGTCAGCAATGTTATGTAACCAGGCTGACGCAGCTCACTGCAGAGCAATTGCGAGGTGTGCGAGTGTGTGTATGCATGTCTGTGTGCGTGTGTGTGTGTGAGTGTGTGTGCCTGTGTGCGTGAGTGTGTGTGTGCTTCGCTCATGATTGCTATTCGCATCTTTTGGCCGTGATTCCATCTTCTTCTGGAAGGATGCACCGCGCCCGAAACGGGCGGTGGTAACGGTCGTCTGAGGCACACATTATGCAACCGCCTGAATGCACTGCAGTGGAACCAGTTGTCTACCAAAGATTCTCACAAGTCCGTCGAATCCAATAGTGAGGATAGGGCTGTTTCGCTCACCCCCCCTTCCGGTCTTCAGTCACTTGGAGGATGCCCTTCTTACCATCTCCAGCCCCCCCCCCGGGCGTATCTAAGCCGAGCCAGAAGTGTGGACTGAACGCTGGAAGAAGCTGAACAATTACCTTGTTCTGTGTTTAAAAACGTTAGTAGTTTTCTCTTCAGTCCATAGAGACCGACTTTGGGTGAAATAGAATTAAAAACACCAAAGGAGCCTTGCCCGGCTGCCTCTGCAGCAGCGTGGTGCGACATGACGGCACTCACGTCTGAACCGCTTAATCCGCTTTGCTCCGGCACAGGACGTGTTTAACCCCTGAGCTGCTGGGAGTGCATTTAGACAGACCGTTTCACCGTGAGGTCGCCGGAAGGATGGCGAGCGGCCATCTTTAATCGACAGAGCAGGCGTGGCGTGTTTCGGTTACAGATGTCCGGAGCTCGTTAAAATGCAGGTGTTGTAGGCAGCTGGGCTGGGCGACTGTGGCGGCCGGGTCCTACATTACACCCACTGCATACTCAGTACAGTCCTCGTCCTGTATGTGCTAACTCCCCCTGTCCCCCAGGGGGCAGAGTGACTGTCGGAGGGTGGTAGTTGCAAGTCGCTGCGGCACCATTGCGGTTCAGAGCTGGGAGCTGCAGGAAGTGACCAGGGACCTCAGTTGGTTAAACAAACACACAGCAGCAAATGGAAATGAGTGGAATTTGTTGTGGATGAAAGTGAGAGTCAGTGAGGCGTGAGACGGGGGGGGTGGCTGTCCTGCTGGGAGTACGGCCGCCGTGCTGCTTCCCCGTGACATGCACTGATGTGGCAGCTTGTTGGCTATGCAGATGCGTGGGGGTGGGGAGGCTCTTTCGCTGTGCTTATTTGGGTGAGAGCATTTATTTCAGAATAGCTGTCTGAGGTCCCCACACTGCATCCAGCACCCCAGCGGGGATTTGGACGTGATTTAATAAGGAATGACAGATATGCAGATTCCTCCAGAAAAGGATGGAGATGTAAAGAAACCTGGAAAGGCTGTGTGTGTGTGTATGTGTGTGTGGTCCAGGTATACCTTACCTTGTGGGGACCAAATGTCCCCAGTTTCCTGGTCCCCAAATGGAGAAACTATTTTAAAAAAGTCCGTGACTGCAATGAAAAAACTAAAAATGCAAAAACTCTTGTATTTTGTTTGGTTACTTATGGTCATGGTTAGGGCTGGGTGGGGGCTATAAGTAGTGTTAGCATTTTTCCCATAGAAATGAATGAGCAGCTAATCCATAAAGCTATGTTTACCTGACGTGTGTGTGTGTGTGTGTGTGTGTGTGTGAGTGAGTGTGAGAGACAGAATGAATGGTATGCGTGTGTGCCCTGCTATGGGTTGACACCCCATCCTGGGTTGTTTGCTGCCTTCTGCCCGTAGCCTCTGGGATAGGCTCCAGACCCCCCACAACCCTGAATAAGAAAAGCGGTTTCAGAAAATGGCTGGATGGATGGAAGCTTTTGTGGAACACATTATTTACATCAGTCAAGAGCTGACTGTTTCACACAGTGCCTTTTACACAGGAATGGGGGACGTCAACA
Organism: Mormyrops attenuatus; assembly: GCA_026777985.1. Classification (NCBI taxonomy): domain Eukaryota; kingdom Metazoa; phylum Chordata; class Actinopteri; order Osteoglossiformes; family Mormyridae; genus Mormyrops; species Mormyrops attenuatus. The sequence goes on along the minus strand of JAODKC010000048.1, from coordinate 10,687,648 downwards.
TTTCACAGACATTACGACTTCCAGTGACTAATTTTAAAAGCTTCCTGCCACTACCAATAGACTCCCATACCGATTTTGTGGAGATGGTTTCTATACCTGTGATACCGGTTGGCCTCTCTCATGGCACCAGTAAGGCTGAATTCTTGGGCTTCGGGCTCAGCCAGGACCCCCCAAGACTGATAGCGCACAGTGCTGTTTCTGGTCAATATAAATAATAATAATAATAATAATAATAATATTGTTATTAGTTAGTTTTATAATAATACACGTCTCTTTAAGAGATGTGTTATACAAGGGAATGTTGTGAGGCCATGGCTCTGGTAGTCAGGGATAGTGTTTCTGAAGATGGTCAGGAGATTGAGGTGACTTCATACAACACCTTACCGGAGTAATCTTGTCATCTGTTGTCTAAAACCATCAGATATCCAGGGACCATCTCCAATTGAATTGCAAGTTGTAATATCGCACGATTAATTGGTGTGATGCAATTCCACGGCTAGACTCTAGATACAGGAAACACTTGTGATAGAATGATTTATTTATTTTGGTCGCCCTCCTTTTGAAAACCAGCCGTCACCTGTAGGTTGTTTCTGGGCACAGTGTTTTTCCCCACTGATATCTGGAATAGCCGGTGCGTCACCCTTCCTAATGGATTCCATGACTCGCGATGTGCAGATTTCCCAGGCTGTGGTGAAAACAATGGGAGCCTTGTGTCACGCCAATGGATTCAATGCTTCCCTTTGTTTGACGGAAGCTTTTGTAACCCTTTTGAGTCTGAGTGATTGTGGAGTGCATGTTGCCTTATCACAGCTATGGTGGGATAGACACGGACACTCCGGTTCATATTCATGTCAGTGTTATATTGTGTGTTGTACTGTTCTAAGAAAAACACAGTGACATAGCCACCCCCCCCCAATCCCAGCCTTAGTCCTATCCCACTGATCTCTTACTCCTGCATGCAGCCTGCAACACTGAATCTAGATAATCATAATTCGGTCCTCTATAGGCACTCTGACCTTGAACGAATCACTCACGGTATTTTCCGGAATTTTCTGCCCGTGTTAGGTGTGCCCCCGTGCCCCCCCCCCCCCCCCCCCGGGGTGGGTGGGGCGGCCGGGGGGCGGCCCCAGCCCGGGGGGACCCGGGGGGGGGGGGGGGGGCGTGGGGGGGGGGGG
>JAODKC010000048.1:10658079-10668531 GCA_026777985.1 Mormyrops attenuatus | reverse complement strand
AGACACACACACAGGCATACACCTCCCCCCCCATTCCCTTTGGGCCCCCATTGCACTTGCCATCACTGTTATCCCATCTTGTTTGTGATGGTTACATAAGAGACCCGCTTTCTGCATCACCGCCCTCGGAGAAGGAGGAGGCAGATAAGGAAGGATGGAGGAACTGGAGGAAGGTGGTGGGGGTGCAGTTCAGCTGGCCGCTTGTGAACACGACCCAGTGAATGTGTCTCTGAGCCTTAATAATGACGAGCCCCCCTAAAGGAGGCCATCGGTGCTGTGAATTTATCGTCTGTCACTAACAGTGCGGTTTCACGTCAGCCGTGCGAAGCTGCTATGTGTCCACGGTGCACCGGGAAGGTTTTATTCACGGTGCCGCAGATGCGCATGCCTGCGGTGCACTCAGTGCGCTCTCTGCGCCCCGGGGCAGGTCCGCAGGCGCCCAGATGTGCAGGAGCTGCGGCAGTGGCAGAGAGAGCTGCGCACGGAGAGCCGGGGCATCATGGAGACGCTGCGGGAGTTCTGGGCCCGTCAGGAGAGCCGAGGTGAGCAGGAGGTCCTGAGAAGGCAGGCGATCACACTCATGGAGAGTCACTACGGGCCTTTCCAGTGTGCAGTTAAGAGTGCACCTTAACCTTCACAGGCTAACTGGGGTGCTGCTTAGTCAACTAGACCAGTGTTCAGGCAGGCAGTGTGTGTGTGTGTGTGTGTGTGTGTGTCTGTGTGTGTGTGTGTGTGTGTCTGTGTGTGTGTGTGTGTGTGTGTGTGTGTGTGTATGTGTGGGAGGATAGCGGCAGGGAACATGAGCCCACATGTGAGCTACGTGCCGAGTGGGACCGCTGGGATGGACTCACTCGGGCCGCTTCGAAATGGGCTTAGGGCTATGGCTTGGGGGGGGTGGCGGGCTGACAAATAGTCACACGGCACAAGAGTGGGCGGAGTTTAACGGGATGAAAGCGGCACATATATGCGAATACAGCTGATGTCGGCACTGGGGAAGTTCATGCAAAAACAGCAGCAATTTTACACCGATGGGGAGTGAAACACTGGTCAACTGAGAGTGAAGAATGCACGTGGCTTCACCCCCCAGCATTTATTTAATTTTATGCTTGGGTTGCTATTCTGGATGCCAGCCTGAGTTACTGGATCGGGGTGATGCGTATGTGACAGTCGGTGTGTCTGCCCCTCTGTGACAGAAAGACGGCTCACCTGCAGTAAAACTTAAATTTTTTTCCGTAATATATCCCAGCATTCTGGTCTTTCCGCTACTGACCGGAGCTTTACGCTGCAGTTTTGTTGGCTGTGTGACCACGGCTTGTGTTCACAGTGTCCCGGGAGATCGCGGAGCTGGAGGACCCCGCGTCCCATAATGCTTCGGGAGTCTCCATCCTGGTGCTGTCACCGACCCCGCAGAGCACCATGGTCCTCTCGCCCACCACACAGGCCCCTCTGGACGTCGGCGAAGCCGCCAACAGGAAGGAGTCCCCCCCTCCGTCCATGGCGTCACTGACTGTTCCCAAGCCGGATCTTGGCCCGTTTCCTGCTCTGCTGAATGAGTAGGCCTCACACCCACGGCCTTGGCTACCTGGACAGCCACCACACGACTGGGCTATTTGTGACACGTTATCTCCATCCCACACAGCCCTTTTCGAGTTCCAGTCGCCCGCACTCTAACGAGCGACACAAAAAATAACTGAATGACCCTAAGAATGGCCCAAAGATTCACGCCACCCCCGCTTCGATAAGGCATTCGAATGCAGTCCTGTGCACCCTTTTCATATCCACTGGGGACATTTTTTTTCCACAAGCAATAGGAGGTTACAAAACAATGAAAGTCCTGTTGCTGAGATTAAGCTTATCTGTGCAGGCCCGTTTCCTGTTTGTCATGCGAGCGTATGATCCAGTTTGACCTGAGAGAGGAAACGGGATCAGAGGTCAAATAATGGGATTTCCAAATGTACATAATGTTCCAAATGCTGGTAAAAGTGACAGAAATGAAAATCATATAAATAAAATGAAAACTAATAAGACATTGTTATGGAGCCTGTGTTCATTGCCTCTGTCGGCACAGAACATAGTCCTTCTCCCTAGCAAATGCAGTAACCAAATCAAATAAAGTCATTTGAGTAAAGTAAATGTACAAAAGCATCAGGTTCACTCGGCACTGTAAACACAGATGTGTGGGACAGGTGCAGGTTGGACTGGCCCGTTAGGGTCTCTTCAGACATGCCTGTTTAGAAACGAGAGTGGCGCTGACTCTATTTCGGCTGGGTGATTCAGGTCCAGAGCATGAAAGTCCAGACCAAGATTTTGTTTCAACCAACCAGTATGAAGAGTCACAGTCACAGAGTACTCAACTGGTTGGTTGAAACAAAGTCTTGGTGTGGACTTAAACACTCTGGACCTGAACTCCCCTCCTCTGCTGGTTCTGCCTGACCTGAGGTGACACCCGAGCCCGTCGCTGCAGATGCTGCCACGTGCATAAATTGACCGTAACCTTGCTGAGGACCGTGAGATGGATCGTTTCATGGAGGTTTATCGGGGGCCGGGGAGCCGTTTGAAGGTTGCGGGCTCCGCTGGGCCCGATCACGTTACAGTCCTGGTGGCACGGCGATATGGATTCACTGGGGCTGCAAAGTGACAGGACTGCAATGAAGAGGACATGGACTGTTACCTTCCTCTGCTGAGGAAGGAGGAATTTTTCAGTAACTTATTTAATTTGTATGATTTATCATCTTACCAAATTAAATATTATCCAATAATACACAAAAGCTTTTTACTTCATAAAAAAAAATCACAAATTTCATTGATAGGTAATACAAAAAACATGCACAACAGTTTGGAAAGTAAGTTAATTATTTAATTTTTAAAAAATTGTGCAAAATAATTTTGGGCTGTTTGTTGTTCAAATCTTACTCAGATCGTTCAAAACATTCAGATTGAAAAAAACTATATCAGGATCGATTTGCATACCCTTAGTCACAAACAGACCGTACCGACGTCTGAGCGACAGACCGTGAGTGTATGAGACTGTGGGCACTTTGTTATAAAGCTGAATGCAGCTTAGCACCAAGTCAGCAGGCCGGCTACAGGAGCGAGACGGCTCCTTTAGACTCTATTTAATGTTACGGCGTTGGCAGCATTAGCCAGACCGCCCCCCCAGCCCCTTCTCTGATACATTCGGTGGTCCATGCTAAGGACAAGCTCATTTTGACTTTAATAAAGCCCAACTTACAAGTTCATTTTTCCCTTAATTTCACTTTTTTAAAATTATCGTTTAGGAAAATCTAATACTAGGCCGTCATTCAAAAACAAAGCTGACGTCGGGGAATTATGGCAGGGGGACCCAAGCCTCTGTGTTTATGCTGGAGTGGAGGCCAACGGCATTGTTAAGGAGCACTTTGGTTTAATAAGCTGCAGTTAAATGAAGCATGCATTTCGGGGGGGGGGGGTTTACCTCGCCAATGTCTGTCTCCGTCAAAAGCCCTTAAAGCACGACACGAAAGCCCCTGGGCTGTGTGGGTCTGTACCGTCTGCCTCCCCCGTGACCTCTCCCCATTTGGCAATATTGGCAGATATTGCTGGCCGTTCTGCTTTTCCCCCTCTCTGTCGTAGTTCCTAGTCTTCCCTAATGTGTTTTCACTGTTCCCCAGATGGCCTCATAGCATAGTGGGCTGAGTGTGTGACTTAATCTGCAAACTTGGGGGTCGTGGGTTCAAGGCTGGTACATCCCAATGTTGTGTGTCCTGGATGCTGCTTGACTTTTGTTCCCCAGTGTTTGTAATACTGGGTTTTGGTTTTCCTAGTATTTTCTGTCAGGTCTCCCATCCCTGTTCCAGCCCCCCTGTGTTAGGGTGTGTTATTTTGTACTTGTATTTTGTATCAGTCTTGTATTTCCAGTGTTTGATCAGTGTTTTCTAGTTTAACCTTCCTAATTCTGTGATCGCTCCCTGTTCATTAGTTTCACCTGCTGCTTGTATTGTGCTCCATTTTGATTGGTTGTTAAGTTAATTCTTCTCCCCTGCGTCCTCGTTAGCGCAGTCTGCTTTGTGTATTTAAATTCTTGCCTTCGTTCATTTCCTCAGTTGGTCATTGTGTTCATGTCAGAATGTGTTGATGCTCTGTTTGGCTCTTTTCCCCTTGTTACCGTTTTAGATATTTCTGTAGTTAGTTCTTGTTTTCCCCCGTTTGCTTTTGACCCCTCGTGGTCCTTTGCTTTGTGCCTGTCCCAGTATTCACTTCCCTAATAGTCCCCTTCGTCTCGAGAGCCGCCAGTGGCTCGTCACCTTTTCCTGTGTGCACCATGCCACGCCGCCGTGACACGGCTGCTTGATTAATTCTGTAACAATGTTGCACATTTATTGGTTCCGTAACAAAAGTGCATTTGACAAGCATTATGTAACATATCTGCACATATCTCCTTCACAGGCATTTCCTTTTTACCAAGTATCTCAATAATTTTTTTGACCGACTCCTTCAGTTCTGTTTTTGCCATTTTTGCTATTAATTGAAATTGTGGTCACTGGCTCCCAAATGGATACTAAACAAAAATGTTTGGCATGTTATGTTAGTGCAAAGGTGTTACTAATTATAAAACACCCGATGAAGCTGCTTATCAATGAACCCAGAACAGCTTTTTTAGAGCTATAATTTGGGTTTCAATTTATTACTGCTTGAAATGAATGTTTTACTTAAAATTTCTGGCTTGTAATGATATATTTTTTTGTGAACAAATGAATATATTAATGATTTCTGTTCTGTAACCAAAAAAGTTGCAATATTTTTAATGAATTAAGCAAGCATCCTAAGACTTTCTGTGAGCACTGTACGTACTGAAATATTCTTTGTATATAGTGACAATTGTTATGTAATTACTAAGGATGAGTCTAAAATGTAGTGTTTTCGCATATTCTAGAACATACAAAATCGAAAAATTTCTTAAAATTGAATAATAAATTAGAATTTTTTGCAAATATTTAGCAATAATATAATTTGTTGCAGTTTATTCATTCTGAAATTCAGTGTTGCTAAAATAACAAAAATAGACATAGTAAATGTTACTGTAACACTTTCAGGGCTGCATTAAATGCTTTAAATGATTTTTGCGGCACCGAGTGATGTCACATTGCAAGGACTCTGATAGTCAGCTGGCTTCAAAAAGTTATGCTACAATATTTTTATTTTGCTATTTGAACGATTGTTCCTTTTCAAGATTATCTAGTTTATGTTAAAGAAAATGTAAAGTCTAAAGTTTACCGCTGCTGTTGCGTGAGCTCTGCATGTGTTCTCTGAGCCAATCAATCATTTTTACTCACTCATGGACGTTTGTGGCGGGTTTGTGAGAAATTGACCAAAATGTGTGAAGAGGGGAAAAGTGAACAAGATCTGGTCACCTAAAAACGTCACAAATGGCCAGGCAAAGGGATGCAGGTGCGAGTAGACAGGGGTTAATGAATAAGGCACAAAATCATACATATAAGGGGTAGTAGTAATGACAAGGAGAGAGCCTCCAGCGACAACACCTAGAAGGACAAATGCCAGGGCCTAAGTCTGTAATTACGAAGAGAAAAACACAGATGCAATCATCACAGGATAATTGTTAACTACTAGACACAATAGGGTAAAACAACAGGTAAGCCTGACAGTACCCCCTTCCGAGGCACGGCGGATGCCGGGTGACCTCTTTCAGGTGGCATGGATCATTCATGCCTAGTATCCTAAGGTCCTCGGATTACCGGCCTGCAGAGACCTTGAGACTGGACCGGAGACAGGACTGGTGACTTGGACAGGCACCAAGCCTGGAGACAAGACTGAACAGGGCCAGGCTGGAGACAGGACTCTTGAACACTGCAGGGGACATGGCCAGACAGGGGACAGGGACGGACCCAGGATTCCACTATCCGGTCTGCAACCGTTCCGAGGTGACCCAAACTGGTCAGAACCCAGCTAGCATCTGCCTAGGGTCCCCAGATTACTGGCATGTGGAAGCCTCAAGACTCCTGAACTCATCTGGGTAACAGGACTTGGTGGACAGGACTGGGGGGAAACAAGACGAAACACAGGATTGGGGCACCAGACTGGCAACGGGAGGGTTCATAGATAGAACTGGGAACAGGAGTGGAGTGGAGACAGGACTCATATCGGCAAGAACCAGTTGTGACATGATTGGCGACCTCTGAGTGTCCTTGGATAACCAGGTTTTTGAAGCGTAAGGACTCCTAAACACAACAGGAGACGAGACAGGGCTTAGAGACGAGACAGGACTGGAGACAGGGCTTAGAGATGAGACAGGACTGGGGTCAGGGCTTGGAGTCGGGACTCTGCTGCCTGGAGGGCACCCCTCTCAAAGCGGCCCAAACCAGTCAGCACATGGTTGACGTCCACCAAGGGTCTCCAGATTACCAGCCAGTGGAGGCCTCTGGACTCCTGAATCGAACAGTGAACAGGACTGGCCTGGAGACAAGGATGGGAATAGGACTGGCCTGGAGACAGGGATGGGAACAGGACTGGCTTGGAGACAAGGTTGGGAATAGGACTCCTCTGCCAGGTGGTCAGTCCCCTCTAGGAGGTTTGAACCAGTCAGGACAAGGTTGGCATCTACCAGGGGTCCCCAAATTACCAGCAGAGCAGTGACACAGGGGCTCCAGGCAATGGACAGTGGAAATGGTAGTGACTCTGTTCCTTGACATTTTCCTGAACCAGTACTTATTGTATTTAAAAAACTTCTTTCATAGTTCGTTCTGATTAGGACTTGTATCTAAAATATCTTTCCTTTGTGTATGTAAATAAATGTTCTACTAACTTGAGAGAGCTCCGCACAAGAATTCCTATGTGCCTGGAATGTTGGTTTTATGCACAAATGGCAAATAAGAATCTTGTATCTCCTATCTCGTAACCACGAGCTGTTCCAATATGAGCTCCAGGTTGTTAGAGGATCCCTCCTTCCTGTTATCCTTGGCTGGGATCACACTGTCCCGGATATCAACAAAACAGAGAATTTTTGTTGTGGAACGCGCACCTTCCCTTACTGTCTAGGCACCATGAAGTCACTGCTTGCTGCAATGATTCTGATAATAATCCAGATCCCAGAAATGACTGAAACCATTATTACAGTTTGTGCATCAGCACCTGCACTGCATGTCCTGCCAAAGCCATTTGGGAAATAATTGTGGCCCATGGCCTTGGTCAGTTTCAGAATGGTCTGAGGATGATGCTGGTGTCTCAAGCCGGACAGCATGTAGGTGACTTTCATTCTTCCTTATCTGGCAGCACCTGTATGCTGGTTTCTGCTGGGAAGGCTCTCTAACTCCAGATTATTCGGTACCTCCCATACAAATAAACAACTGAAGGTTATCCCCAAACAGGCCACGGCATTGGAATCACTGGTGAGAAAGTATGGTAATGTTTCCAAGAGGAGTCCTGAGGAGAGAGGTCAACAAACGTTGTATCCAAACAGGAGATGCTACTCCTTTCGTCCTTGGGCAGCACAGAAAGGGGGATTGTGTTTTTTGTCAGCTACAGAAAACTTAACTCCATTACAGTAAAACACTCATTGTCTACTGAGAGGTGATGATACATTGGATGGTTCCGCCTGGTTTTCCACCATGGACCTGCGACCTGGGTATTGGCAAGTGGAGCTGGATAAACAGGATCAGGAAAAATGGTACTGTATTCACAAGAGGAAGTGGTTTATATCACTTTAAGGTTATGCCCATGAGACTCACTAATGTGACAGCAACATCTCAAAGGCTGATGAAGGTGCTACTTTAGGGGCTTCCTTGGATGACTTGTCTGGTGTATTTAACTGACGTCCTTATATTTAGCTGCACATTTACTGACCACCTAAAGCACTCAGAAGAGATACGTTCCAGATTTCAAGCCAGTAGTCTGAAGCTGAATCCTGCAGTAACTAAAAAAGTGTTTGGAGGATCTTTTTCAAACTTTGTGGACACATTTTATGTGTGAGGAGCTGGAACTGATCAAATTTTGAAATTACTGAGTGGTAGCAAAATGATGGGTGAAAGCAAACGGCATTTGACCTTGTGAATGTGATCAGGAAAGAAGTATTTGCTGGCTCTTGTTACTGTTTCACATAAATGTTACATGGGTGAAGATCTACAACTGATTTTATTTTAGAGGCACACTGCTCAAAAAATAAAGCAGCGGCATCAGAGAAAGGAAATGGCAGATGGCACTTAATCCTGTTGAACACAGTAACTCTGAAAGTATTTTATGGATCTTTTTCAAACATTGCAGGCGTATTATATTTGTGACAAACTGAAAATGACCAAATTTTGAGGCAAATTTCCCCCAAAATTGAAGGAGCACCGCATAGTACTGATGCGCAGATCGGTTCTGACATAATTGAAATACGCATGTACATGTACGTACAAATTATCCACCCACCACCCACTCAAATGAATTATTTTCTCCAATTTAGAGACCCGATCACACATTACTAGTGTTCCTCAGAGGGATATATATGTAAGCGTGGTTCTCTGGTAACATGGTACACTGAATTAGGCTGGTTATAAATAAATCAACATTTACTTAAAGAAAGAGTTCTTCTATTTTGGTAAAATAAAAATGCTATTTCCATAAATAGCATTTTTAAAAGTCTGAACACAGGCTGACATCTTTAATCCCTTCAAACCAAAATTCTTAATGTCACTGCAACTTCCTGAACACAAACAGTTTAAATTCTAATAATAACCTTTGGCCGCTGCCTGACATCCTATTAACAGGTTTCCTGGTCAAATTCTGGGTTGTCCTATAATTTTAAGTGCACTAGTTAGAAGTCACCACAACTGATAACGCATTTAATGGAAATGGAGAACAACATGTCTGTGAGACCGGGACTGCAGCAGCACAGAGCGCCACCTAGACACACAGTCACACACGCGTGAGCCCCCACATGCATGTGAGACTGAACATGCATGCTGCTGCCATTGAGTGGCTAGAGAAAAACAGGACAGGACAGCATTCCCCTCCAAAAATAACGCAGTGTGTGTGTGTTTAACCAAAATTTAGCACAATGACTACGCTAGACTTGTTTTGGAAGAAATGGAAATTATTGAGGGCTAAACGATTCTCTCCATGTGCACCATATGTCATTGTAAATAAAACACAAAACGAAAGCATTATGCTACAAAAAGTGCCATAGATCTGTATGTGAAAACTAACTATGCAAAAACAATTAAGGTCAAACCACTGTAAGGAAAAGGACAGTACATTTTAGCTTTGTTGCCACTGGGTAATAAAGCCAAACAAAACATCTTTTTTGTTCTTTATTTTGTCTTTTAAATTATCTGTAAGGAAAATCTAATACTAGGCTTTCATTCAACAACAAAGCTGACGTCGGGGAAATTTGGCAGGGGAAGCCAAACCTGTGTTTATGCTGGAGAAAAAGCCAACGCCATTGTTAAGGAGCACGATTGTTTTTATAGGCTAAATACAGCACAATTAATACGCTGGGGTTGTTCTGGAAGACATGGAAATGGTTGCGGGCTAAAGGAATCCTTCCCTGAGCACCATATGTTGTTGTAAATGAAAGATAAAAAACAAAGCTATTATACAGCAGGAAGTACTACAGAATGTAGCAGGTGAAACCCAACACCAAAATAAATCAATCAAGGCCAGACCACTGTGAAGATAAAGAGAAATTAATTTTGGCTATGTTTATCTATCAATACAGTCAAAATGAAAGTCGTTTTTCCCCTTAATTCCGTCTTTTAAATTATCCCTAAGGAAACAGACCAGCCCTGGGGAAATCCATTGACATCATTCAGGGATCCCCCACCTCACCAGCCACGCCTCCCGAGGGATTCCCGCCGGCGAGTCTTGCCCGATCCGGGATGCCCTATTCAGCCCGGGCCCTAGATCACCAGGGGCTCCAATCATTGACCAAACCCCTTTGCCTAGATATCATTGGCTTTCTTTGATTACCCATTATTAAAATGTCCAAGATGCGTCAGAGAGGCATGAGATCTTCTCGCTTCCTGGGAGTTTGAGTGCAGGGGTGGAAAATACAAATCCAGACCAGGACTTTGTTCCAACCAGTTGAGTATAAAGATTCGCATTCACAGAACTGCTTGGTTGAAACAAAATTTTGGTCTGGACTTTGTGAACCTGAACTTTCCACCTCTATCTGAGCATTTATTCTTGTGACTACAGTCTGTCTTCCTTCTCAATCCCGGTCTCATCCTTTCCACTTGCCCATCTGATCACCCATCGCTTGATCTCGGCCTGCACCTCTGCTTCTGCCTGTCGACTGGATCCTGTTGCTCTCTATGTTGATTTTGCCTTTTGGAATAAGATGCCACCGCTGGAATCCGTTCTGCATTTGCATGTTCCATCCAACTCTAATACTAAGCTGTCGTTCAAAAACAAAGCTGACGTCGGGGAATTATGGCAGGGGGACCCAAGCCTCTGTGTTTATGCTGGAGTGGAGGCCAA
>JAODKC010000048.1:10647484-10657979 GCA_026777985.1 Mormyrops attenuatus | reverse complement strand
CCGCCCTCCCCCCCCCCCCCCCCCCCCCCCCCCCCCCCCGCCGGGGGGGGGGGGGCGCGGCCCCCCCCCCATTACCTTGCCAATGTTCGTCGCCTTCAAAACCTATTAAAACAGGACATGTAATTACCTAATTATGACATAAATGCCACACCCACGCCCAGCCTCAGCCGGAGGCCCCGCCTACAACGATTGTCATCACCGGAATCTGAGCAGCTGGACGGCATCTCACCGGATTGTTTTGGTGTTTTAAGCCAATTACAGAAGTCAGTCTTTGTATTGAATATTGAGCGTTTGCACTACACTGAGCGTTTTGGGTGTGTATGACATATTTTTATATTGCTGGTTACCCGCTTCTCTGGTTCTGACCCAGTCCGTATCTGACAGTGTCACATGCCTGTTCATTAAACAACCATTTGCCCTACATTTTGATCCTCTACTTGTATTCATTACAATAATTTATTCTCTCACATGCATCTAAAAAGGTACTTTATTGTTTAAGGAATATGAACAAGCAAAAAATTCAATTAAAAACAAGTAAATGTGTTGAATCCTATTTACTGTAGTTAGTGGCATAACAATGTGTCTAATATTACTGATACCAATAACCATGTAGTGTCTGTGCTCCACAACAGTCACATGACACACAACAGTCACATGACAAGCAACTGGGTGTTTAGAGAATTCAAGTCAGTCTATTACTTTGAATACTTGGATATAATTAGGAGGGCTCATACAAATATAATATCCAATATACATTAAAGAAGTGTTGAGCTTAGTGCCATTTGATGTACTAAATCTTTACCTTCAAAACATTTATCTAGTCAGTGACTGAAATCCTTTAAAGGTGCCATGATACCACAGACATTTCCTACATGAACAAACGACACGCTAAAATGAGCCAGTAGAAAGGTCACAGTTTATTGAATGATCACCTGAACTTGTTGACAGAAACAGCGATCGACCTTGATGGGGGCTGGGGTTCGTACACAGGCATGCTGCATGACGGCACAGTCACAGCTGTGACACACTTCGACAGACCCCACCGGCTGTTCAGGGACGAGCCAGTGAGGAGAGGCAGGTCAGTGACCATTTCAGTCAAAGGAGTGTTTCTAGGTGAGCAATCAAGTAAAAGAGACACAACTTCTTTGTAACTGTTAACAGTAACGTCCCATCCCCTTGGTTCGTACAGAGCTAAAACTACTGAGAGATTTATCAAAACATATAAAGTAAGAAGCTAATACAATTCCTTAAACTATTGTGTCGTAACCCTGTTTACTTAACTGTTAATCATATTGGTAACACGTTATTGGAGGGGACAAAAATACTTAATAACTGAGTTACTACTGAAGTACACATCATGAACAAATCATGAACAAATTTAGTTATGATGAAAGATGTGTCATGATTCATTAATGATGAACAAACATGACTCAATTGTGTTATTCATTACTTGTTCGTTCAGTAGTTCCTTCAGCAGTTCACTAAGATTTACAGAATTAAATATAGTAACTACTTGGCATAAATGATCTGTCACAATTCATTAACAATGAACAAACATGACATCAATATTTTACATGTGTTATTTATTATTTTTTCATACAGTACTTCCTTCAGTACCTCCTTCAGTGGTTCCTTCAGTGGTTCCTTTAGTAGATCACAAAGGTTTACAAAATTAACTGATACAGTAAGAAATGTAGTACTTGCTTGAGAAAAGATTTGACAATTCATTAATGATAAACAAACATGAGATCAGTTTGTAACTAACACTTAGTTTGTGGATAATTAATACGTTTAATTAATTCATAATCCTACCTTATTTGTGTCCCCTCAAGTAATGTGTTACCTTTGTACTTTGATCGTATTATACTTGTAAACACACATTAAAACTTGCACTGGTGAAGAAGCTTGATCGGGACCATCACCGGTGCTCCCTGGGCTCTGGGTCCCGTAGCCCACTGTTGGCCCTGACCTACTGAGGTCATGAAGAAATAATCATCCCTCATCTGTTAATCTGGACATTCATAACTTGTCACATCACTGCATAAATGTTATAATTTGACAAGAACTGGAATGTTGGCGGTGGGGGGGGGGGGGGGGTTCTGTGTAACTGTGTGTAACACAGACAGACATTAGAAGATGTTGGAAGATTCTGCTGTAGGAACCACCAAACCACCAAAAACCACCACACAAAACCACCAAATCAAACACTGCTGCCCCCATGACAAATTGTTGGTGACCAATTGCCTCTTTAATGCTAAATGTTCAATACGACGTATGACTAAAACCTACTGCTGTTTCTGATGGACACTGATGCTAAACTGGCAACATTTTTTGCTCCTCAGTTGACGTATGTATGTACCCATTTATGGGCTAAAGGCTTGTACCCTGGTGTAAGTATAAAGTAATACCCTGCTCTACTGTGTTAACATGAATCTGCAGAAGTCACTGACTTTCAAGTAACAAGTAAGTCTCAAGTCTTACCGCTCAAGTTCTAAGTCAAGTCCCAAGTCAAAACAGGCAATGTCTCAAGTCAAGATAGTGTAACACCAAGTCAAGTCCCGAGTCAACAAACCAAAGTCTCCAGTCAAGTGTCAAGTCAAGATAGTCTAACACCAAGTCAAGTCCCGAGTCAACAAACCAAAGTCTCAAGTCAAGTGTCAAGTCAAGATAGTCTAACACCAAGTCAAGTCCCGAGTCAACAAACCAAAGTCTCAAGTCAAGTGTCAAGTCAAGATAGTCTAACACCAAGTCAAGTCCCGAGTCAACAAACCAAAGTCTCCAGTCAAGTGTCAAGTCAAGATAGTCTGACACAAAGTCAGGTCCTGAGTCAGCAAACCAACGTCTCAAGTCCTGTTCTGAACAAGTATGAATATAATCCTTACTTGTTATTTGAAAGTCGACGCCTTATTCCCACCTCTGTGAATCTGTATCATGATATCTAGAGTGGCCTAGACTCAACAGTACGTCTTCTGTGACTCCTGTGACTCATGTAGCCTTTCCCTTATTTCTGTTCTGACTGAGGACAGCCCTTTACTTCATATATATGCAGATTCTGTTATACCCTTCATAAAGTGCGAAATAGAACGATCATCTCGATATAGCTAAAACACTCACATTGTAAAATTTCTCAAAATGTGTAACAGGAGAGTGAAAGATCTGACCAACGGCTGAGTGACTACATGTAGCCAGACAGGCCACGCTGGGAACAGCAGGGAAAATACTCAACTGGGTCTTTCCCAGAAGTATCGAGATAATATTTTAAAAAATAATCACAGTTCAATAAATTCCAATAGAAGCCTAGAGATATTATATCAAATTGGTTTACGAACTTTTAAATATCTGTTACAAAACAACCTGCAATGAAGCCAGACGTTAAACCAAACAACTGAATAAATCCATTCACACATTTAAAAAAAAACGATTTCATATCAGCACGTCTAACTGATGTTTTGTAAAAAACGAAGCATTTTACCATCACGGCTGAGCTGAAGGGGAGACGCATCCTCCGCACTCTGCTAAGGGCATTCCATGATGCAGCCCCTGTCCGATCAAGGGCTCCCTCTTGGCACAGGAGTAACACTATTTACTTGTTAGCGAGGACACCCAGCTTTTTCGCCAGGGTGGTCGAGCAGCACCACGGCAGAGGTTGGGGGGGGCTGGCACTCCCATGGGTGCCCTCAGTGCTGCCACTGCTTTTGGAGCGCTCGCTCCTTCATGGAGCCTCGGGGCCCAGCTAGAAACCAGCCACCAGAGCGACTCCGTTACGACAGAGACACAAATGGGGGCTGTCCCCTCCCCCAATGAGAGTGAAGCTTGTCAACGGGCATGTTGTCAAGGAAGCTCAGCCGCACTCCACTTTCGCATTTTGAAGCTTACAGTCCCTGGACACAGAGGAGCGGGACCTAGACTGACAGCTCACCTCCCTCCCCGCCTGTCCCCGAGTGCCTGCTGTTACTGCTCAGCTGCCCCCCCACCCCTCCAGGCCCACAAATGCCAAGCCGTCGCAGTCCCAGTCAGAGATGGTCTCTGTCTGTCACCACTGTAGTGACAGAAGAATGTCTTTCCAAATGGGGGGGGGGCGTTCTTCCAGCCTGTGGCCGCACCTTGATTTTTATGTAATCAACATCTGCAAGACCGTTCAGATCACAATGCCTGGACAGAAAATAAAGGAAAATACCGATGGTGTATATACACTAAATAAGACTTCGGATGCTTTCTGAATGTTTTTAAATACACTACTGGATGGTGCGGCGGTGAATTTTTCTTATTTTTCCCACTTAACCAAACACAATAAAATGATCTATCTGCCTCTGGTCAAAAAAGTTGATACAGATTCTCATCCGGGCTACAAATAGTCTGGTTTGCAAAATCAAGGTCTAAATTCACAGGTTCTCCTGCAGGTCCATGTCCATTCATGTGGGACCTCTGAGGAAAGCATTACATCTGAAACTGGAGTTATAAAGTCCAAAGTGAGCATGTCATAAATGTGCAAACACACACTGACGCCCATCAGCGTGCTGCCAGTGGGAGGGGGGTCATACTGTCACACTCCTGCGCGGATGCCGCTCTCAGCAGTTCTGCATCTATATTGTTATAATGCTAAATAAAATTAAAGCTTTAGTAAATCATATTAAATGATATAAAATACAAATCAATATTAGAGAATCTCATGTATGGTATGAGGAATAACAATTAAAAGTTTGTTTAACCCTTTACCTAAAAAAAAACACACCAGTTACACAGCTGATCATATATATTTTAAACAACTAATATATATATATATTTATAGGTGCAAATTCATTCCTGTCCTTCCCCCAGTGGGCCGCCGCAGTCTGTCCATTACTTAATGTCACAGAGGGGCTCTGCCGCTTCTGGATGTCTCCATGAGCAGGAGTGTCGCTTGGTATCGCAGCCTCAGAAAACAACAACAACAGCAGAGAATGACAGACGCAAATGTCCTTTAGCTGATACTCAGAATCCTGGAGACAGACCTTTAGTCTCCTGCCCCTCCCAAGCCAGCGCTCACCACAGCTGCCGGCCCGTATAGGTCGGGGGTGCAGACGGCACCTACGGGTGAGAGACGGGTATTTAGTGACCGTGTCACCAGCAGTTCGCTGGTGACACTTGAAATTCTTGATTGGGATGTAAGAGGGATTGCAGGTGACAAGGAAAGGCCTGTAGATCAAAACCGTATTTTCAGTTCAGTGTTTGGGTCACTTCAGCGTGTGTGTGTGTGTGTGTGGGGGGTGAAACCTGAAATATTTATCAGGTCCCTATTTGGATAACCTCAAGGTAATAAAAATCTGTGGACGCAATCAAAAAAGTAAAAACGCCAAAAGTCTTGTACTTCGTTTGGTTGCTCATGGTTAAGTTTAGGGCTGGGGGGGGTTAAGGTCGTCATGTTGGGATTAGAGTTTTCCCCATAGAGATGAATGGAGAGTCCCCACAAACATATAATTGCAAACCTGAGTGTCTGAGTGCGTGTGTCTGAGTGTGTGTGTCTGAGTGTCTGTGTGTGTGTGTCTGTCTGTGTGTGTGTGTGTGTGTCTGTCTGTGTGTGCGTGTCTGTGTGTGTGTGCGTGTCTGTGTGTGTGTCTGTGTGTGTGTCTGAGTGTGTGTGTCTGAGTGTGTGTCTGAGTGTGTGTGTCTGTGTGTGTGTGTCTGTGTGTGTGTCTGAGTGTGTGTGTGTGTCTGTGTGTGTCTGTGTGTGTGTGTCTGAGTGTGCGTGTCTGTGTCTGTGTGTGTCTGTGTGTGTGTCTGAGTGTGCGTGTCTCTGTGTGTGTGTGTCTGTGTGTGTGTCTGAGTGTGTGTGTCTGTGTGTGTGTCTGAGTGTGTGTGTGTGTCTGAGTGTGTCTGTGTGTGTGTGTCTGAGTGTGTGTGTGTGTGTCTGAGTGTGTGTGTCTGAGTGTGTGTGTGTGTCTGAGTGTGTCTGTGTCTGTGTGCGTGTCTGTGTGTGTGTCTGTGTGTGCGTGTCTGAGTGTGTGTCTGAGTTTCTGTGTGTGTGAGTGTGTGTGTCTGAGTGTGTGTCTGTGTGTGTGTGTCTGAGCGTGTGTGTGTGTGTCTGAGTGTGTGTGTGTGAGTGTGTGTGTGTGTGTCTGTGTGTGTGTGTGTGTGTGTCTGTGAGCTGCTGAATGAGGAGCTGTACTCACCGCACCACCATTTAGGATCATGGTCATCTCAGTGGGCTGGTAGACGTTGCTGCGGAAGGGGGCACTGGGCCTTGTTCCTGTGTTGCCGTTCCGCTGACTTCCGGAACGAGCTGCATGTGGGAGTGAGAGGATATAATGAGGGCTGTGCTCCTTCTGAAACACACACTAACACAGGAGGTCAAAGCAGTAAAATGAAAGCACCGTACCTGTGTTACTGTCTTCGAATGAGAAGCCCTGGTTCTCCCCAAACTGCCGGTGGGACAGGGGAATGTCCTCATCGAAACTGGCCTCCCTCAGGCGGGGTGGGGCCTGCGAGGTGTCAAAGTAATCGGGACCCGAAGGCTGCGGGGCAGGACACAGGCAGGCATGGGCCTCGGGGGCGGCGTGGAACAGCAGCAGCAGCCAGGCCTGCGCCACCAGCACCACCGCCTGAGCCGGGTCATCCCAGGTGGAGGAGAGGCCGAGAGCCACATTGCCGTAGAGATAGAAGATCAGCCAGGCGGCCCACAGGAGGACGGAGACGATGCAGGTGGCGAGCAGCCATGCAGCGTTGCATTTCCACTGCGACTGCTCCCCGCACAGGCCGCAGGCCGCAGCCACCAGAGACGTGACGAGCAGGACCAGCACATAGGTGCAAGCCAAGGCGAAGTCCAGCGGCTTATACTGACAGGCTGGCTGGCCCTGACGCACCACCGTCAACAGGATCCATTCAGCGGCGATGATACCCTGCACCGTGGCCAAGCCCACCGCCAGCCCTGCCAGGGCACAGCCGCTGGGACTACGGGCGCCGCGCACTAGCCGGCGCAGCCGCACGCCCTGAGTCACCAGGCAGGCAAAGCACATTGCGAACAGCGCCCCCCAAAGGGAGCGTCGGATGATACAGAGACGCTCATCTCGCTCGATGAGGTATGCAAAGCTGAGGGCACAGAGCCCGACGATGGCACCGAGCAGCAGGAGCAGCGGTGCCACCCCGCTGCGCTTCTCAGCTTCTGTGATTCGCCGCAGCCGGCACAGCAGCACCAGGACCAGGATGAGCGAGGCCAGAGCCGCCCCGCCTGCCGCTGCCTCCACCGCCACGCCCCACACCACGTCCAGGTCACATAGTGCAGTGAAGGGTCTCTTGAGAAAGGAGCCGCAGCCACGAGGAGAAGCCTCATCTTCTGAAAAGCCACCGCCCACAAGGGAGAGGAGGAGGAGACCGAAGATCATGGAAGAGAATGCCATCACTGGCAGAGAGAGAGGAAAGGAGAGGAGAGAGAGAATCAATTTTTGGGTGAAAGAGGCTTTAATCCATTAAAAACTGTACAGTTGTACTGTACTGTACACATTTCAGGTCACAAACGGACCGACCCAATGTCTGCGGAACAGACTCAGAGTGTGTAAGATTGTGGGCACCTTGTTAAAAAGCAGAACGCACCACTGTACAAAAATAATAAGCTGCATGGGCATGATACGACAGCACATATGCTGAATGAATGTGTGTGTGTGTTTCTGTGTGTGTGTGTCAGCTTGAGTCAGCATCATTTCTGTGACACAGAAGACCTCACACACCAAAGCAACTGAAACAAAGATAAAACCTCGGCTTAGTGCCGCCCCCACCCCAGAAGTATGTAGAGCTGACCGCCGCCCCCCACCCCAGAAGTATGTAGGGCTGGCAGATGCCCCCCACCCCAGACGTATGTAGGGCTGGCGAACACCCTCCACCCTGGAAGTATGTAGAGCTGGCCGCCGCCCCGACACCCCAGAAGTATGTAGAGCTGGCCGATGCCCCCCACCCCGGAAGTATGTAGAGCTGGCCATCGCCCCCACCCGGGAGTATGTGGGGCTGGCTGGCGCCGATAAAACAGGAGTATGTAGAGCTGGCCATCGCCCCCAAACCCAGCAGTATGTGGAGCTGGCCATCGCCCCCCAACTCAGGAGTATGTAGATCTGGCCGTCGCCCCCCACCCCAGACATATGTAGGGCTGGCCGCCAACCCCCAAGCCAGCAGTATGTAGAGCTGGTCGTCGCCGCCCACCCAGGAGTATGTAGGGCTGGCCGTCGCCGATAATCCAGGAGTATTTAGTGCTGGCCATCGCTCCCCAACCCAAGAGTATGTAGGGCTGCCTGCCACCCCCATCACAGAAGTATGTAGGATTGGCTGCCACCCTCCAACCCAGCAGTATGTAGAGCTGGCCATCGCCCCCACTCAGGAGTATGTAAGGCTGGCCGTTGCCCCCAAACCCAGCAGTATGTGGAGCTGGCCATCGACCCCCAACTCAGGAGTATGTAGAGCTGGCCGTCGCCCCCCACCCCAGACATATGTAGGGCTGGCCGCCACCCCCCAAGCCAGCAGTATGTACAGCTGGCCGTCGCCGCCCACCCAGGAGTATGTAGTGCTGGCCATCGCTCCCCAACCCAAGAGTATGTAGGGCTGCCTGCCACCCCCATCACAGAAGTATGTAGGATTGGCTGCCACCCCCAACCCAGGAGTATGTACAGCTGGCCGTCGCCCCCAAACCCAGGAGCATATAGGGCTGGCCTCCTCTCACAGTCCAGGAATATGTAGAGCTGCCCGCCACCCCCATCACAGGAGTATGTAGAGCTGGCCCCTCCTGCTGCCCATTGTATACTACAGTGGCTTAGTTATGATTATGAAATACTTAGTATTTCAGGTGATGCTCTGCAGGGAGCTCCTGGTGTCCCAGAATTCCAGAGGTCAAGAGGAGTGTCAAGAATGGAAGCATCATCATCTGGCCAGAGCGATGGCTCTACTCCAAATGACCGTCTGCGCTGGGGGCATGTAACTCTCCCGGGAGCAACCAGCGTTGATATTATGTGATACATCCATATAGATAACAAAGCAATGATCTCATTAACAATCTTTAAACAATTTACAGCCTTCAGTTTTTCCCCCTCTGGCTTCCTCCCAGAGACATGCAGTTACACTAATTAACAACTATAAATTGCTCGTAGTACATGATTGTGTATGTGTGAGTATTTGTCCCCAAATATCTGTCCAGAATAGCCCAGTGCTTCGTGCCCTGCCTGGTGCTGACTAGCACATGATCCTGCTCAGGATAAGCATTTGGAAGATGGATGAATGGAGGTAGCAAGTAATTAAGCTTTAATGTATCGAAGCAACAAGAATATTGATATTGCATTTAATACCGCTGTTCGAAATATTATTCAAATGCTTACATTACTTTGGAGTTTCTATAGATGAAAGGCTGTTTCGACCTGCCAGTTTCCATCTGGGAAATTGCACGATACTGGTTTGGCAAACAGTAACACCTACATGTGACGTGGAGAGCACTTTCAAAGAGCAAACAGCTTTCAGCGGGGAGCTGGGCGGAGAGGAGGTGGGTGCAGCCTGGAGGAGCGCCATGGCCAACGCTTAATGGTGGCAGACTTTTTCACAAGAGTGGGGGGTGTGGGACAAAAGGCTGGGGGAGGAATGTAGGAAAATGGGGGATTTGGGAGAGGAGAGGTCTGCCAGGTCACCCTCATACAGGGAGCATGCTGTGGGCAGTACGGTGACAGTACATGTGCTGTGCGTTTTGCACGTCCTGTGCGTTTTTCATGGTTTGTGCTTTTTTTTCGCATGCTGTGCTCTTTGTGTGTACTGTTCCTTTTGATGTGTGCTGTGCTTTTCGCACACAGTGCTTTTCACCTGTGTTTTTTTGTATGCGGTGCATTTTGTGTGCTGTGTACTTTCCTCATGCACCTTGCTTTTCACACACACACACTGCTTTTCATGTGTACTGTGCCTTTTGTGCGTGCTGTGCTTTGTGCACACTGTGTTTTTTGCACATGCTGTGCATTTTGCGCACTCTGTCAGTTTCACGCATGCTGTGCATTATGCACGCTGTGCCTGCTGTGTTTTTCACATGCGCTGTGCCTTTTGTGTCTGCTGTGCTCTTCATGCGTGCTGTGCTTTTCACATTCACAAAGGCAGGAAAGCTCTTGCCAAGAGCCGTCTACCCACCTGTCTGCTCCGGCACTCATTAATGTGCTGCAGGAGCAGGGCGGTGTAATCATGCAGACAAAAATGCATTCATTTGTGTTTGTGATGGTGGTTAATGGCATTTGAGGAAAGCCTTGTATAATGCCACTGTTTTGGCGCAATGCAACCCGACATTGCTGGTTATTAATCTGGAAATTTGGAATGGCTACATTGTGATGGACCCCCCCTTGTGGCTGATTGGGGGTGGGAGGACTATGGGGGCTCTGTTTAATCCTGCCTCCTCACTCACCCCGGAGCAGGGAGACACTACATTCCCAGAGCCTTTCTCCCAGGGCCCTTTATGTCTCCTTTGCATTCATATTTAAACATCTTGTTTGTCTCCCTCCCCCCCCCCCCCATC
>JAODKC010000048.1:10613141-10625029 GCA_026777985.1 Mormyrops attenuatus | reverse complement strand
CCCCCCCCCCCCCCCCCCCCCCCCCCCCCCCCCCCCCCCCCCCCCCCCCCCCCCCCCCCCCCCCCCCCCCGGGGCGGAACTGCGGTCAAGAGCAAAGGGATAACTGGGTGGGGAAAACAATTGAATGGAGATGTTAAGTTCAGCAGAGCGGCACCCGGCCCAGCGCCGCCGGATTGCTGGAGCCTGTGTAGCAGGCTAGGTCTGCAACGGCGCCAAAATTCAGTCACAACCACAGAACAAATTCTCACAGGCAAAAAGAAATGTGAACATATGAATACCAGAATCTTGGTACAAATCACTCGCACATTGCATGCATGGAATTGCGCCGCTTAGCATAAAAAAAAAGGAAAAACGAAAAACGTGAAAAACGAGGCAGCTATCGCATAGCAGCGGGCAGGAAGCTGCAGTAAATGGAAACAAACCTGGGAGCCTCATTCAGTGTAAACCGATCCAGCCGCTGCCCCCTCATGGTGGACGTTCGCTTCACGGGGGTGGTTTAAAAAGCTAGATATGGCATGTGGTGAGGTTGATGTTATATTTCTGACCATCGCTTCTGCGTAATGAGCCAAAACGTTTGTTTATATGCATTTGTGCCATGTTTTTTGCCCCTATGATGTCATCTGCCCTGCGCTGTTATGATATTTGAGGTTCAATCTGCCTATTGAGGCCCATGTGTACAGCATTTAAAGCGGCTCTCTTCACCAGATGCTTCCCTGTTAGCACCAGTTCTCCATCCACACTGCCCTGTCTCTGCCCTCTCCTTCTCAGCCGGACCCCACCTGCCCCGCTTTGTTTTCATCTCGCCTCTGCATCTCTTCCGTTCTCCTTCCTTTCCCTCCATCTGGCCCACCCCCTGGTCCCTTTCGCTCCTCCCTCCCCATCATCTGTCCTTCCCTCGGACCTTGCAGAGAGGAGGAATACGAGGAGGAGGGAGAGGATGACCCTCCGGTTACAGACCCTAATACTGAGGATGAGGAGGATGCAGAGTCCTCTAGCCTGGGTGCTCCCAGGTACTCTAGTACTTCAGGACACCCCAGAGTGACGAGCCCTCACCTCCATTTCATTAATGCTACTCCTCCGCAGATTAGCCTGTCTCTGATGTCTCTGTCCATTTCCTTCACTCCGTGCATCAGGTCTGTTTGCACGGGTTTGTCTCTAATCACCGTGACTAACCTCCTCACGTCGTACAAAGCCTGCAGCAAAGTAGCGCTTCTGTCAAACTTCATTGGCATTCCCTAAAAGACATTTTGGGTTGACATGGAATCCTACAATGTCTTCATGGTCAGAGAGCCCATGGACACAGATTTTCTCAGGCCATGTGTGGCTGCATTAGGCCTGCTGTATCCATGACTACCTCCAGCGGGTGCTGTTGCCTGACGAAGGTGCCGGGGGCAGGCATGCTTAAGCCATTGAGGCAGCCAGGACCCAGCAGAGCCGGGGCAGTGAGACTGGCCAAGCCCCACTTGGCTGTTCTCCTCACTACCTTTTATATGTTTCTTGTTGTTCCCAGTTAATGACCGGCAGACTCCTGGCTACGTGGTTAGAGATGAACCAAAATGTGGTCATTTTTTTTGGAAAAAAACTAAAACAATTAAAAGTAGGAAGCACTGTTTCTGCTGTTTGATTACATCCCCTTACGCCTTTCCTGGCTCCGCTACAATGCACAGGTGAGAGTCCCATTAATAAATGTTAATTATGTACAGAACAGCAGCTACGCCAAAAGAATTAAACAATTCTGGATATAATATGAAAAATAATAAGATGGGTGAAAATGTCTTTGCTTATTTCTGATTTTTTTTCCCCAACTTGTGGATAATATGATCCTTTCCTTGTCGCTGTAAGTTTGCAGGATCACAATCGCTGAAGTGTGCTTCTCTCTAACCCGGTGATGACACCACCCCCCTTAACTGCCTGTCTGTTTCCCATCAGTGCCCATAATGCCTCTGTCAGGCTTCATGCACTTTTCTTTCTTCCAGTTGTTCCTTTCATCCTTTTCTCAGCAGCGAGGCTGTCCCAGTGGCTCCATTATTAGACATGGTCAGGGATATTTCTCAGCCAGGTTTGCCCCGTGGGGACGCGGCCAACTTTGAACCCGCGACTGCTCCCGATCAGGAGGAGGGGACAGTGGATCGCTCCCCTCCAGGCTGGCCCGATTCTGCCCAGCCATCCATCCTAGCTTCCCTGCTGGCCCAGCGGAAATCTTCCATCAGCATTCCGCCCTTGTCAGAGGCGGTCCCCTGCCTGCGAGGGACCATGTCCCCCTCACCGGAGCGCTTGCCCTACCTCCCACACTCCCCATTCCATCTCTTCTCTTACGACTTTGAGGAGGAGGAGGTCACATCCACTTTGCCCAAGGCTGGACAGATCGCGTACAGGTAGACAAACTGGATACCTCTGCCTCACTCCTCCAGTGATAGTGATGTCCAAGCACTGGATGGGATGTCCTCTAACACTAGAACTTCCACTGTGTTCACCAGCACCTTTGATGTGTCCACTGGCAACACATTAACGTAACCATTGGCACCTTTGATGTGTCCACTGGCACTGTGTTAACATCCCCACCGGCGCCTTTGATGTGTCCACCAGCACCTTTGACATGTCCACTGGCACTGTCTTAACATACCCAGCGGCGCCTTTGATGTGTCCACTTGCACTGTGTTAATATCCCCACCGGCGCCTTTGATGTGTCCTCCAGCACCTTTGACATGTCCACTGGCACTGCGTTAACATCCCCACCAGTGCCTTTGTTGTGTCCTCCAGCACCTTTGACATGTCCACCAGCAGCATGTCCATGAGACAGCTGAGAACCCACAAGCTCTTTACTCAAGCTTCCAAAGGGAATGCTCACTATCCAGTGACCCGGATTGTCCTGAGTTTGAAGTCTTCTGCTCATCTGCCTTTCATTGTGGTGGGGAATAATTCTTCAGTGATGAAAAAAAAAACAAACAAACCATGAAGCCGTCGTTTCTCTGAGGCTTGGTCACCCTTCAAAGTGTTTACAAGAATGTCGCAAATTGAAGAGGAGGTTAGCAGGAGATATTTGGTGCCGGGGCTTATGGCTGCTCTCCCTCCGCACGGAGCGCTGCTCTCGGTACCAACCCCACTGGCATCACTCTAACAGCACAGCCACCCCCACCAAGAACTCAGCGAATGCTACGTCTGTTTCTTCTCACTTTTGTTTGACTTTTAAGCTCCTTTTTTTCTTCCCGACCTTTTCTAGTACAATCGTAAGGGGGGCAACAGCGATATCAGCTGCCCGTTCCCAGTCCCTCTCCGTTAGCATTAGCGTGGGGCGCTAGTGCTATCTGCCCTTGGGTTATCTGCCTCGTGTGTTCTTCCCCTCAAGTGAACCATCTGTGGGAACGATTCCCCACGTCTCTCAGTCCATTTACATGTCGTCGTGATGTATGTAATGTCAGCTCATGATTTCTCATGCTCCAGCATGAGAGTGCAGCATAAATTCAGCTTTTCCTTCCGTCGGCTGGGAGTTCTTAGTCCACTTAACTTTTGCCAGAAGGCTATGAACTTTGATTTGTTTTTTTTATTTGCGAGAAGGTATGTTTTGAAGCACACTCTACGGCAACGGAAAAAACAGCTTATTGTAGGGGTGTAATTTCCACACAACTGTTTGCGAGACAGCACTCGTGACTGGCAAAATGGACGCAGCCATCTTTTCAGGTCGCTTCACCCATAATTCCTTTTTTCTGTTTCCAACCTGCTCACTATTTGATAGTGCCAACTTGTCTTGGTGTCAAAATCCCAGGTTTGTGTATTTGACCCCTACAAGCAAGCCAAATGGTCCTAAATCCAGTTCCAGTAAAATCGATGACTTGGGAACTTCATGCCAGCTCCTCTTGCGAAGAGATGTCAGGAGTTCTCGTCCCAGCCCAAGAACATTTTGATCCTCCATTTTGCCTAATTGCCTAACCTCCCCCCCTCTCTTTGACACTCTCCCTCACTCCGTCTCTCTCTCCGTCTAGACACCCTGGCGTCAGCAGCCCCTCCCCTTGCAGGTCCTACTCCACGCTCAGCCCCCCCCCCACGCCTACCACCCGCTATGGGATGTCAGTGTCTCCATCACTGGAGTCCAACAATGAGAGGTGGGTGTACTTTGTCTAGCCAGCTTTCCATTCTCATACTCAGATTGTTGATGACAGGCCACTGGAAATAGCAGCATCTGTAGATGATTGATGAAGGAGGATGAGCCTCGAACCCCTGTATCTGCATAAGCCTCTGATAACCATATATGAGTGAGCTTTTAATGACTGAATCTGGTAAGCTTCTGACGACTAGCTGGGTGATCTTCAAACGACTGTAGTCAGGTGAGCTTCAGATGATTGAAGCTCACTGGCTTCATGACAAGGTTAAATGTCAAAGCACAGGATGCACAGGATTTTTTTCTGCAGGATCCCTAAAATGCACACTTGGACCATTTTATTTACTTTCAGCTGAAACTACTGCATTTTGACACACTGCTCTTAGAGGTCTCGTTTCAACCGAACATTCTCGTTGGGGAAAACTCCTCATTAGAGCAACGCCATGAAGGCAGTGAAACACTGACGTTTTTACGATGTACCCCAATTGCCCCGATTTCTGCGGCTCGGTGCGATTATTTTGTTTCCAGGCACCCCTAATCCCCCCCTCCGGCAGTTCTGCGACCCCCATTAGGGGGTCCCTGACTCCAAGCCTCTGTGGCTCTCTCCAGCCATTGGCCAGGCGCAGAGACGTAACTTTAACACGTTGAACTCCTGACCAGTCTCTCTATTGAAATATATTCGAGGTAACTTTTGAAAGAGAAACCCCCCTCTAGCCATATATATTTATGGCCCTCTGGCTTGGCTATCAGTGAGGGTTTTTTTCACCACATGGTTACTACAATGGAAATAAGTGGAAGACCTCGTTTGAATTCAGCAGGCAGGGTGGAGGTCGAGGACTTGGATCCTGAAGGTCACTGGCTCATGCCCCAGAAGGGGCATTTGTGTTCTACCACTGTAACATTTAACAGACACCGGAATGGCTTTAAAAGTGAAAGTGAGTTTTGTAAAGGGGTAGAATTTTATGATGCCTTTCTTTTGAATGACCTGATCAGAAATGATGCTAAAGACCAGAGGTGGCAATTTCAGGTCCAGAAAGTAAAATCCAGACCAGGATTTTGTTTCAACCAACCAGCTGAGTATAAAGAGTCACAGTCAAATAGTACTCAAGTGGTTGGTTGAAACAAAATCCTGGTCTGGATTTTTACTTTCTGGGCTGTTCACCTCTGTTCAGGTGCTACTATTTGGTAATCTGCTGAGGAGTGTAATAAGGTCCAGCAGGAGCCCATGTAAACATGCTCACACACACGCCAGTGCACATGCACACACACGCACACGCTTAATGCACACGTACACTGACATCTAGCCCTAATGGCGCTTTTTCAGTTCAAACGCCTGCTGCGGCATGAAATAAAAATGTTGTTGCTCCAAAGCACTTCAAAGCATTTCCAGACAGCGCCATCGCCTGGGGTAAAAAGGCAGGCGCAGATCGCAGGCCCGGAAAGGAGGCTGGAAGGAGACGTTGTTGTGTGCAGATTTTCCACCATCTCTGTTGCTCTCCAAGAGCCGGTCGGCTTTCACGGCACCCAGAGAGGCGCGCGTGATTATACGATATCCGCCCTTGTGCACCACTTAAGTTCATTGAAAATCGGGCAGCTGCTTTTTCCAGTAAAGGAAATAATTAAAATCTAACCACAAAGATGGAAGGATTGCAGTACAGAGGAGTCTCATTAAATTAAAGGCAGCTCCTCGTACTGTCTGCGCTGTACAACACCGCTGGCCGCTCCTGCTCTGCAGGCGCGATGCGTTCACTGTTGCCATGGTGAAGACCATGTCACTGTCTTTATTGGAGCTTATTAGCCTGGACTTCGATAACATTCATACAGAAAATAATCCTATTGCCGCACAGTCCATCCCCAGGGGTCTTCAGTAAGGTCAGCGATATGTGTGCAGCTGAAAAGGATGGCCTTCTGTGTAGGGCTGTCAGAGTGACCTTTGACCTCACTGACTGATGCGTCTTTCTGTGTCATGTCCAAGGCTCCCTTCACGCCGCTGTCCGTGTGTCCTGTCCCAGTGGATTTGTGCGTTTCTCTCCTGTGTGAGGGGTGTCCCCAGGCTGACACAGTCTTGGCTTTCATGTGTTTACACTGTAGTGCTTGGGGGTAAGAATCCAGCTGCTCCTGGTGACAGGTCCCCTGCTAAATTACAGACACCCCAGCAAGTGCACAAACACATACATGCACAGAAAGGACAAAGCGTGGCAGAAGTGTCCCGGCTCCTGCCCCGACCGCTCGCAAATTACCGCTGTGACCAAGGGATTTCAGACTTAGGTACATAAAGTGATGATAGATCTTCAGCTAAATCCGTAAAATCATGAATATTTCATAAGGTTTTATTAATATTGTACATCAGTGGATTCTTCCTGACATTCCTTCACTTTAGCGCAGGGTGGGTCACGGTGATTGCTGGCTCACTATAAGGCTCACGAGCTTCAAAGCCGTTAAATCAGCAATCATTTTTTTGCTCTTTCTGTGTATCTAACAGTCACTACTCCATCTGCTACAGTACTGCAGTTACATATTTCTACATTAGCATTTTGCAGTTTGTGGTCTTTATTGCGCAGCACCATCACTAATTAGTACAGCTGTGTTAAATATAGCAAAAAATAGTAAAATATAGGAAATATAATCTGACTATTGTCTTTTTAGTGTCTCTTTTTTGACGAGTCCATCATTATTTGTTGTCGTGGATACCGGCGACATGTCAAGCAAAAACATGAGCCCCAGAGCTGAGGTCATAGGTCATAACTCCTGCGGTGAGTCACACATCTTTAGAAGGTCCCAGAAACCAGCAGAGTAAGCTGTGGAACTAGCTGACTCCCAACTGGGGAATCCAGACCAGTATTAAGGAACAGCGCACACCATTTGCCAGTGGAAGGGCTGCTTTTCATCTATCTTCTCCAGCTTTCATAATGCTGGAAGTTCGGATCCCTACAATGACAGGGACCTCTAGAGAAAACCACATATTCAGCTCTCTAGATTGATTTTTCAATTCAAACAAAGTGCTGCTTATCTTCAGAATAAATATATATGTTCTCTAACTAGAAATAAGCCTGAATCCTGCCTGTCCAGATTCTATTTAGAGTTTCTTCTTTAATTTTGGTTACTAGTCAGGTGGCCACGATTAACCAATGACATGCCTCTCCACAGCCCATACTGGGAAAATTCAGTATCTTCAAAAAAAAACAACTGGAGAAGCGAATCTCAGGAGGAGATGCAGACCGGCTTTCCGTTCTTGTCATACTGGTAGACCAGCATTTTGATACGATGGGAGTTTGCCGGTGAGATCCAGGGACTGCTGGTGATGGAGAAGTTGTGACCAGCGTAGAAGTGGGCCGGTTGCTTCCTGCACCGGAAGAAAGCCCTGAGCGTGGTGCTGGCCATGACCCGGAAGCGCTTGCTGATGAAGCAGTACAGGAAGAAGTTGATGGTGGTGTTCAGCAGCGCTAACATATTAGCCACATCGGTGACGAGGTGGAGCAAGCGCGTGGGGCCCGGCGTGGTGGGCGGGGCCGTGTACAGGTGGTAGAGGATCATAACCACGCGTGGCGCCCACAGAACCGCAAATACGGAGGTGATTGCAAGCAGGATGGCGGTGGTCTTGCCCGTGGAGTGCCCCCGCAGGCGGAAGCAGCTCCGGCGATGAAGCTTGTGGACAATCACCGAGTTTAGGACAAAGAAGATGGAGCAGGGCACCAGGTAGGCAGTGACACAGTGCGCCCACACTAGCACGTGCTGGCCGGGGCTGCTAGTTCCAGTGGGCTGGCCCTGCAAGAGCTCCGGCCACCAGTAGTAGGGGGCACTAGAGAGCAGGCAGCCCAGGTAGACGAGCAGGATGATGCGACGCGTGCGGGCAGGGTAGGACATGGCATGGTAACGCAGTGGGTGGCACACAGCGATGTAGCGGTCCATCGTCAGCGGCACGGCGATCCATATGGAGGTATGCATGGAGGCAAACTCCAACACCTGCACCGTCTTGTTGAGGGAGGGGGGCAGCTGGCTGCCCAGGATGAAGTCCTCCAGCAAGAAGTCCACGAAGACGATAAGGAAGAGCACCAAGATGTCCGCCACCGCCAGCGCCAGAAGGTAGTTATAGGAGGACTTCTGGCGCCGAAGCACCAACTGTGACAGGATGATCACTGTGAGGATGTTTGCTTAGACGCACATGTAGGGGGGGTTAGTGAGCACCAGACAAGGCAGGGGTGGGACAGGAAGAGAGGAGAGGGCAGGGAGGACCGGTATGAGGTGGTGTGGTGGAGTTGGGGGTGGGATGAATTATGAAGAGAAAGGATAAGTTATAATTAGTCACATGCTGAAAGTGCCGTATGTGAAGGGCCATCACTGCCAGGGGTGGGACACACAGCCAATAGGAGGTAAGCTGGGCTATGTGCCAGCGGCACGCCGCTCGCTCTCCCCAGCCCTAACCTTTCCTTTGATGCCCCCCCACTGTCCGCCGACCTGATTCCTTCCCGTTCTCTGGCCCGGCAACACCTGGCTGGTGTCAGCAGCTGCCAGGAGGCGGTGCAGCCTTGTGATCTGATTGGCCGGGGGGGGGGGCCTTGAAGGAACAGACCAGGACCACCATCTGTCATCCAGCCGCGCATGACACAGCAGCGCGGCGACGCCAGGGAGCGGGACCGAAGGCCTCCGTGCTCATAGCAGGACCCAAGTATAGAAAATCATCCCATCGTTTGGTTTTTGTTGCCATGGTGAGTTCAGGCAAGCAACCTCGCTGGTCTGACATCATCGGGAAATATAGCACTAGGTCCGGCAGAATGCGATGATAATTCGAGCACTCAGGCCACTACAATGGCCCCTTTTGTCATGACACCGATAAAGACATAATTGTATCACACAAAACGTCAGAATTAAAATTTTAGGCATTAACCAATGAGGGAAACAAACACTTGACAGTCAGAGAGTTATACCTCTGCTCTTCAGACCCGTACATTTACAAATAAAAACAAACAAAGGCAAAGTGTCACACACACACAGCCTGGGGGCGGGATAGGGACAGAACAGAGCGATTCAGCAGTGTATACAGGTCAAAAATCAGCTTGAGTTCCCTGACAAACTGCCATTGATATTAAGCACTACACATTCCCGAAGAAAGATACTGTGGAGCGGAGAGCAGTCGCTAACAGAATCCTTAAATATTTCAGAGCTAGCTTCTGCTTTTGTCTGTGGATTTGAGAGACTGCCGGCGTGTGAACGGCTGACTAATGAAATCACGTTGAATGATGTGAGCTTGGGAAACAGCTGGCTTGCATACTGGGAAAGGAGTGTCAACGTCTCCGAGGGAGTAATCCTCAATCCTCAGGTTGTATATTCTGGCCAAATACAGATTTAATTGACAAACAGTGAAGTATGTGAGCCCCCTGCTGGCTAAGTCGATAAATGAATGTTATACATCATGTGAATGTTTCGGGGGAGTTTCCTGCATGGCGGGGTGCGTACATGATACGGGCTTTCTGTTCGACATGAACACCCCCACCACTGCCCCCCGGAAATTCTCCCCACTCCATGAATCTAGGTCAGATAGACGTCCCAGGAGGCGGTCAGGCTGCCGCTGTCGCTACCGGCGCCGGAACGCTGAGCTCCGCGCCTGCTGTACGGTAAGAGCGCCCCCGTGCGACCGACAGGTGGCGCGGTCACAGCTGCAGGAAAGCAAAAGGGCAAGTTTGTCCCGCCTCTGGGCAGAAAGAAGTTGGTCAAGTTTTACATGTTAGTTTACTTCTTGCACGTTTGCGTGCTGCGCACTGATTGCTTTGTCTTTCTAGTGTATCTTTACATCGATGAGTCCTGGCAAGTAGAAGATGATGTTCTATGTGCTCCGGAAATTTCATGCTAAGAATGAAGCGAAAATGCCGGCTCTCGGAAGACCTCTGCTTGGCTTCAGCCTGAGCTGCTCGGGTCTCTCAGCCGACGCCCGTGCGTAATTACGCTTCTCTCTCTTGCAGTTTTGTGCTCCCGTACTTGGCGATCAAGGCTGCCCCCCCCACCACAAAGCGTGGCACTGGGCTCAGCACCAGCGCGTCTTTCCGAGCTGCCAGGAGTCGCAGGACTGGGTCACAGAGTTATCGGGTTCTTCCGAAGACGTCGTTTTGCACCGGGGTGGGGGGCGTGAATGGCGCTTGGATTTCCCACGAAAAGATCCTGCTGATCGCTGCTACCCTCAAGTGACTGTCCGCTGTATCCGTGTCCATATCAGTGTTCAGTGACTGAATATGGTACCAATTTAGGCTAAGCGGAATAAACTGAGCACAAAACGGGATTGTTTTACCATTCAAAAGTTACCGTGCTAAAGTTTCACTGTCAGTGCATTTGAATGTACTGTATGATTTGAATATTTTGCTTGACAACACAAACCAGTGCTGGGACCCAGGGTCGTTTTGGGTCAGCCTTAAATGAGTGACCAATAAATCAAGTGGATCAAAACCAAACAATGATTCATGAATAAAATAAACTCTCTCACACACATGATTCTGTGCCCTTACACACAGACCTACAGCTGATGGATACGCCGTGATAACCCCGGACTCAGATACAGACAGTGACAAACCCACCGGGAATGGTGTTAAGAAGGCGCGCCCCTTACCAGGAAGGCCGAGGCAGAGCAGTGCGCTGTAGTAGATGACAGGCAGGGTCCCCAGGGGACAGGCTTGGAGCCCAGGTGGGGGCTGACCCGCACCCCAGGTGCTGCTGTTGGCCGACAGGCTGCTGTAGATGTGATTGTGCTCCATGAGTTCGGATTCCCTTTGTTTCCGCCTCGTCTTCCTTTGGCTCTTCTGGGAAGGCTCAGTCGCAGATTGCCAGTGAAGCTAGCATGAGGAGCTGAGTGTTGGGGTCAGGCGAGGAAGTCTGCGGCCCCTCACTGTTTATGGGCATGGGCGTGCAAATAGGAGGAGAGAGAGAGAGAGTACAAATAAGAGGGTGGGAGAGGAGAGAGAGAGAGGGCAGAAAGCAGTCAGAACCGCTGTGTGCGCGCGAGGGTCGCTGCACGGGGAAAGCCGCGGTGTGTGTTTGGGGAGGGGAGTGGGAGGAGAATGGGAGTAATGTCACATGGCGGTGTGTGAGGGGGGGGGAGGCAGCCTGCGTGAGAACTGGAATACTGCCGGCAGGTTCTGTGTACGAGAGGGAGGCAAATATATATTAGGGGAGGAGGAGTGGGGGGCATCAGAAAGGGGGACACTGCGAGGCGCTGTCTGCAGGGGAGGGGCAGATACATGCAGTGTCAGGCCGTCCTGGGGGGGCACGCCGCATGTGTGAGGACAGCGTCGCTCTGTCTGATGGTGGCTCCCTGCGAGTGTTATACTGAAGATGATGGATCTGAGCTCAGCTCTGTTTACAGCTGCAGGTCCCCAGGGGGGCTGCACAGGGTCCCCCCTGCAGGGTCCCCCAGCCCTGCACCTGCCATACAGAAAAGTAACCGGCGTCAGTTTCTGCTTCCGAATATTCAGTAACAGCTTATACGGCATTAGCACTGCAGTCGTCCTGCAAGATTCCTCTTAGTGAGCTATAGTTTATATTCTACCTGAGGAATGTATGTCTCTGACATGGTCCCTTTAAGAATCATGTCGATTAATGTATATAACACTGCAAATTATATATTGCTGAAATGCACACTGAACATCAGTGGTACGATCTGCAAAGAGTTCAGACAGCAGAGGAAGTTCATTATCCAAGGAGACACATCATTTTACTGATTAATGAAAACCTGTATCCATTTTATTGCGCACGGCTCAGAAACAGTGAGCTGGAGGAGAGGCACGGGGGGGGGGGGGCAGGGCAAATA
>JAODKC010000048.1:10585846-10611150 GCA_026777985.1 Mormyrops attenuatus | reverse complement strand
CTCTGTGCTCCTCTGTTGTGTTGTATCTGCATTACGGCTGGTCTCTGTGCTCCTCTGTTGTGTTGTATCTGCATTACGGCTGGTCTCTGTGCTCCTCTGTTGTGTTGTATCTGCATTACTGCTGGTCTCTGTGCTCCTCTGTTATATCTCTGGGTTCCTGCTTGCATTCCACCTGCTGGTGCTTTGTGTAGGGAGTAAAATTGCAG
This sequence comes from Mormyrops attenuatus, assembly GCA_026777985.1. Taxonomy (NCBI): domain Eukaryota; kingdom Metazoa; phylum Chordata; class Actinopteri; order Osteoglossiformes; family Mormyridae; genus Mormyrops; species Mormyrops attenuatus. The sequence continues at coordinate 10,610,944 of JAODKC010000048.1, read as the reverse complement.
AAAACACTGGCAATTAGCCATTAGATAGTGGGGAATTCCCCCATCTATCAGGCAGATCACAGACAGGACAGACATGTGTGAGGGGGTGGATGTAGGTGTCTGTGCTGTTGTGCTGCTTACGGATGTTTACTGATATACTGACACAACAGAAGCGCATTCAGGTAAAACTGATTCCATCCTCAGTTCACATATAAGTTGTGTCTTTAACTACTTGAAATTGTGGCCCACTCAGTAAATGGCTCTACAGATTCTAGGGTAGGTGATTGGCTGGTTCTGTCTGCACTCTTTGCCTTAAACATACTGCCCCCATTTCTTCATGTCTTGCAGTGCCTGCTCTTTAAGCCATAATTAGTAGTACGGCACAGTGAAGCTTAGGCTGAGACATGCTGGGAGTGCTGGGACAGGATATGCTGGGAGTGCTGGGACGGGATATGCTGGGAGTGCTGGGACGGGGCATGCTGGGAGTGCTGGGACAGGATATGCTGGGAGTGCTGGGACAGGGCATGCTGGGAGTGCTGGGACGGGGCATGTTGGGAGTGCTGATAGACTGCCAGTAGAGGCAAGGAGACCACGTGACCTCAACTGACCACACGACTGATTCACACACATTCAAGGCACCCTCACAGAGACCAGTCTGTGACCAGTCTGTGAGTGTATGCACCTGCACTTGGCCAGTTATGCAAATCCTGACTCTGACTCTGATGTAATTCAAGTTCAGCTTCCAGAGTCCTTTTGACTGAGGAATCCTTATGAGAGTCGCTACAGGCTGGCCTGCAGTGGGCAGGGTTACTTCTGGTTTGTCCGCGTGGGCGGGGAGACACCATGGCAGCCTCTCCCCCCCCCCCCCCCCACATCCATCCTTCTTGGGCTCCCACCCAGCTGCACTCAGGAGAGCCCTTGGATAAGACATAAGGTGGGAGGTATTGATGGATGAGATTACATTAGCCCTCCATTACTCTTCTTGAGCTGTAGGCTTCAGTATTGCCCTCCCCTGCACCCCCCTTTCTGCCTGCCTCCCCAGCGTTGGGGCCAATTAAATGCATGGGGACACTCTGTGTGCATCTTGTTGCCTTCACTGCCCACGCATCCTAACCCCAGCGACATGCGGCATCACGGTAGCGGGTCAGCGGCCCGTCTGCACGCCTCTACGGTGCATGTGCGTGTCATCCACGTCGATGCCCCGTGAACCAGAGGCCAATAAAACACGTCAGCTCCTGGACCTCCAGGTCACGGGATTGATGAAAGCACTTTCCCTTTTATTGCTTATTTTTATTGCTTATTTTTGCTGCTTACTATGGGGACTCCAGTTACCTCCTGCCACAGCGCTAACACACCTATTGCAGCTAAGGAGACTTTTTGTTTTTTGATGAAAACCGTGGGTATGAACACTCTGCACTACGGTATTCTGCACTGCAATACCACCAACAACCAACAGGGGGCGGAGGCACCCTCAGCGCCCTTTCTTCCAGCACTACGAACAGAACCGCTACTGTGCCGGCGAGAGAAACCACACCAGGGGATGCGAAGAACAATCAGCCCTCTGAACCCCGGGAGCCTTCAAAGGGCCCAGCGCAGAGCGCCAGGCTGGGGGGCGCCGGCCCGCGCGATAGGCCCCCCCAGATACACACCACGGGCATTCCCCCCCTGGCTGTCGCCATGAAAGTGACGCGCTAAAGGTCTCGGTCTTCGCAGAGCCACCGCTCCGGGAGAAGGCAGCTAAAATTATGGCTGGCCAGAGCCGCGCTGCCCTTTCATGTCCTGCAGGGGGCCCCCCCCCTCGGGCCCCCCGCCTCCTAACCGGGGGAGGAAGTCAATGGAATCGTTTGACTTTGACATACAAACAAACAAAAAAAATCATTGATTTTTAATGATTTTAATGGTAAAAAAAAAACACAGACGTAAAGCAAAGGTTTCAAAGCTCTCTTCAAAGAACAAAGGGCCGCATTTAAGACAAAGTGCAGTAAAACCTGTGTGTTTGATCCCGCCATGCTGCTGGGCCAGTGTAGGAAATAGCGCCACCTGGTGGCAGGGGGTATCAAAGCAGTGCAGGCAGTCAGTGACTTCGGTGGATGGGGGAGACAGCTTATTCACACGGTTACATGCTCGTAAACGGACGGCGTCCCCAGTTTGTTTCTGGGTCCTCATAACAACTCTGTGAATGTTTGCCCGTCGTTCTATCCAGAACGTTCCCTGCCTCCTGCCCTCTGCCTTCTCTGTTCCAGACTCACTGAACTCCCACGGTGGCTAATCAGTTCTGGCATTATAAATGCCCCCCCTCTAAACTACGATCGTGCACATCGATTTGACTCTCCCTACCCCCCTCTGGTGGTACAGACAGGCGCTACGACAGAATTTGCTTGCTCAGGTCGCGAGGTTTCAGTTGCCTCCTTTGTTGCTCAGCACGCACTGACCTCGCGTCTGGGAGCAGAGGGGGAGTTACAGCATGTGCTCTCTTTCAGGTCCTCCTTACCTGCACCAGCCTGCCAGCTGGCATCCTAGTTAGTTCAGGGGGTTCAGCATTGAATTAGCAGTCCATGCTCGCACTGCGTCTCGCCCCCAGCTGCGTGCGATCATTCTTCTCGCTGGTATTTTGGACGCCTTGCCATGCTGAGTCAACTTATGTCACCGTTGCTTCCAGATGCCTGTGGAAGGTCCATTTATCGGCTGCCGATGTTACTAACCGCCGCTTTAGCCTATTTTCTCCTGTGATTTATCATTCTGTTGCTGGTTGGTGTTTTTTTTCCCTGCCAGCACTCAGTAACGGAGTAAGAAGCTGTGGACGTCCAACTACAAGTACAACTACTGAAGGGTTTTATATTCAAAATAAAGGGCTTAAATCACACGGTAATGGTTAAATGTGTACAAAAGGAAAGGCTGAATGATTTATTGTCTTATTATGGGGGAAAACAGCATGCAGAATTTGTTTAAGTCTTTCATTAGTTTGATGACTTTCCCCTGAAGCGATGCGTATTGAGCTGAGTGTGTAATAACAGTCATACGCCCTCTACAGCTACTGTGCTTTGGAGGAACGGTCAGCCACAGCCCCCCAACTGCCAACCCCCTGGGCAAAGCTCGATACCGATAGGAATGCTATGATTCAAACCCTCTTATTGATGGGAATGCCATGGTACAAAGCTCCATACTGATGGGAATGCCATGATTCAAAGTTCCATACTGATGGGAATGCCATGATTCAAAGCTCCATACTGATGGGAATGCCATCATCCAGACCTCCATATCGAAGGGAATGTCATCATTCGAACTTCCATACTGATGGGAATCCCGTCATCCAGACCGCCATACTGATGGGAATGCCGTCATCCAGACCTCCATACTGATGGGAATGCCGTCATCCAGACCTCCATACTGATGGGAATGCCGTCATCCAGACCTCCATATTGATGGGAATGCCGTCATCCAGACCTCCATATTGATGGGAATGCCTTCATCCCTATTTCACTGAAAAATACAAGATTATTAAATAAATACTGGATACAACTGTAGGTTATTTTTGAAAATAATATACATATATATTATTATTATTATGAGTTCCTTTAAGTCCATTAAAGAATAACATGAAAAGCTTTAAAATAGATTTATCAGAAATAAACGGCTCACTATAACCTACCCAGCTATTTATTGGCATCATTGAACCATTTACTTGCACATATTTTAATATGTTTATGCGGAATGTCGCATGAAACGCTGCATGATTGATGTTCACTTCAAAATATAATTACATGCAGACATGAGTGATGTAGGGTTCAGTCACTGGGTAAAAGAGTGTGAGCGTTAACCTAAACCCCCAAACCATTAGGTTTGCAGTGTATGTAATGCCATTTCCCATTACAAGTACTGCACACCTAACAAGTAACTAAATAATTAACCGTTGTAATAAATGCACAGAAGCCATGTGAAGGGGAAACATTGTATTCAAGTAACAAGTTAAATTAATATTTAAAGGGTAGTATGGTCTGTGTCATGTCAAAATATTTTTGTATAGAAATATATACTTAAAACATACAGGGCTTATATTGTCACATAAGTTACTAAGATTGTAAATGCAGACGTGTTTGAAGTCGGTACCAGATGGACGCCGCTAACTGCCGTCGAGTGCTTCTTGGATCCGGCCCATATTAAAATGGAAAATGACAAATGGGAGCCGGTTTCTCCCAGTGGACCAGATGGAGCGGAAGGCTGATTATGATGTCAGGGAGTGCAAAGAAAACCAAACTCAGGATGAAGCTGATAAATAAATTGGTTCTGACAGGAGCAGAGGATGAAATTGATTACCTAATACATTCTGAACCGGGTGACACGGCTACTCACTGTGTGGAGTCCATATGTCACAGGGTCTTTCACTGGGTCTCCTGTGTCCAAAAACCTGCACTTAGGCTAAACGGAATCTCTAAATTGCCCGCAATGTATGAATGCACTGGGGTGATGCAGTAGTGCAGTGGTTAGCACTGTCATCTCACACCCCTGGGACCAGGATTTGAGTCTCTACCTTGGCTCCATGTGTGTGGAGTTAGTATGTCGGAAGTTTCACTGAAGTATGTTGCCTGTGTTGTCATGGATACTCTGTTCCACAGTCCAAAAGCAAAGGTGAGCTTAACCGGAGTTGCCAAATTGCATGTAGATGCTGCCGTGGATCGGGATCCTGCAGAGGATAAGCAGTTATCGAAAATGCATGTGCTCTGTGATGGACTGGCGTCCTGTTCAGGGTGTATCCCTGCAGTGTTGCTAATGTAAGCATGATGTGAACTAAAAATGATTATTATACAGTGTGTGTGTATATACATGTCCGATTCAAGATTTTAGTTTTTACAAGACTACAGAAAGAATCTACTGCATGTTCATTTTCAGAAATTCCAGAAAGGGAGGAAATCAGAAAATCAAAAGGTGGTGTTTTGTAGAGAACTCACCCTCAACCATAATGAGAGGAATGGACATTCCCAAACACTGTCAGTCAATCAGCCAATCAGAACTGAAGTTATAAAAATCGGGGGATACAAAGACGCAATTTAGGGGGGGTTCAGCCGCTTTATTTTTCGTCTCAGCCCACCCTGAAAAATTTTGTCTCTAAATCCCTTTAGTGATTTGACACATGCCCCCCCGCCAGCTGAATTTAATTCTTCCGATGGAACCATACTGTGGGCTAACCATACCCAAGGGTCAAATCCTACAAATGGATTGGTGATTTTTCTCTCTGTTGCTCATTCTGGGCCAGTGACACTCAGATTGTGTTTTGACTACAATCAGGAGCGACGGAAATGGGGGAACGGGTCTCCCCCAAAATCGGCATATATACAGCTTTTTGAATCTATGCAATGTTGATTGCTACGTAGCTGTGTGAAAATATTAATTCGTGTTGAAATTGTCCGGAAGGGCATTGTTTTTGCGCTTGTTTCGGTAAGAAAATACTGAAAATGTAATGCATTTAAGCCATTATACTGCACACTCAGTTTGCATTCTGCATCTATTTTATTCATATGTAAATTACACGACCAAATCACTACGCTGTAGTAAATGTCACATACTGATCTAAGAGAGCAATTGCCAATTGGAGGCTGGAGAGAATTTTGAGAAAGCGGTCCGATATTTCCTCATTTCGTGTGGGACGTGGTTTGTTTGTCTTTGGGTTAATAAAGTTCCATTAATGACAGTAGGGTTTCATATCAGTTCTTGGTTTACTGTAATAATGAGGACGCTGTCATGTTGTGTTTATGTCCTTTAACAGTCAGAGCACCAAGATTAAGTTGCAAATTGTTTCAATTTCTGATATTTACAAATTAACACCACACCAATGCAAATTTAACTGTGGTGTAGTTTCCCCCACTTTTTAAAATTCTGGCATTTAGATCAAATAAATTAATAAAGCAAATGTGTTTTGTTTGCCTGAACTAGGCTGATCTGTCAAGCTTATTTAAATGTTGCTAATATTAATTTTGCGGCTTTGCCTCGGGAATATAAAAAGCCGCTAACAATACAACTGCCTGCATGCTCAATAGCATGGGTGCACACAGCAACTCTTCATCTAAAACTAAAACACTGGCACAAGACCTTCCGGAAGAAAAACACACATTGCACATGGCTGCCAGCTAATGATGTATATCCCAGATAGAATACATTCACCTGCCGGCTCTCGCAAGAAAACTGCTTGTTCAGCACCACGGACGCGGACAGCGTCTCTTAGTCCAAAACCGCAAAAGAGGAATATGGCCTTCTGGAGACAAAACGGCTGCTACCTGATGATGTATCACATAAGTCACTGGTTTTCATCCATCCCAGCATAAAAGAAAGGCTGAAGGCAGAGTTAAGGGACAACGGGGTGTGCTAAAGCTATTACTGCCCCCTGCTGGTATGGTGGAAAGGAGCGGCCACTGGTCATCGATCGCAGACACACCAGGACCCTCTATCAACAGGGGCCTCCGCTTCCAAAAACACCATATAAAACACCATTGGTTGGACTTTTCTTCTTTTTTTCTGGATGTGTAGAATGAACTGGATACTCGGCCCGACATCTGGAAAAACGTCTAGGTCTGCTGGTTTTTAAAGTGCATTTATGTCAATATTAGACCATTAGTTTAAGTAACACGTTTTTGTTAAACATTACATGAGCAGTACATGCTTAGCCTGCATTATAATGTATTACGTGCTTCATTTTCGTTATCTTTGAATAATTGTGGGTTAAAATTGAGCACCATTTGGCCACCAGATGTCACTGTGACACAATAGTTTGAACGTTTCAGAAAGATCGAAGCATTTTCCGAAAGAGTTTAAATGAGGTTCTGAGCAAAAGCATCGTTTTTTGCCACCACTAGCTGCTAGGAGATGTACAATGATGCATTCATGATCCCCGGTGTCAATTATTTCTCTGATGAAAATGAGCACATTTGAAGTATCGTCACTATCGTCAGTCACATCATAACGGTTTCAACAAGATTTTTTTTTCTGAGACGTGGGGTCCAAAACTACATGCTTGTAAAGATATTTGACATTGCAAATTAATGGCGGTGTACATGATTTTTACAGTCTGCTTCTGTCTTGTGGAAAGGGGCCAGAACAGAATTATATTGTATACAGACTATAAAGACATAGATTTTGTTCCAGTTCGCTGATTTCCCATTGGCTGACAAAAAGGACAGCTGACCAACCAGAATGCAGCAGTAAAGCTATATGCCAAAATCAGCCTAGTTCAACGAGAAGCTAGAAGTTATTGATCAAATATATTCTGAACAGGAGAAACTGAGCAGCAAACCGATACTTCAATAAAAATGCAGAGTAATTATTTGAATCCTACTAAGGTTTTGATGGGCACATCTGGTGCACATGGTATTAAATCACCAGTGATGGCGCACGATGAAGGAAATGTAGAAATGTAGGTACAGAGCAAATGAGTGAATATTATATTTCAGGAAAACGTTGTTCGTGTTTTTCGTTAAAAATGGAAACAAAAAACTTGATGCGAGACACCAAAAGAACAGTAGCAGAGAAACTACACTTTTTCAAAACCGCTAGCACTAAATCACTTTCTGTTGACCAAATCATCTAGTGGGGGTACGAGTTAGAAGACCGACTGCTTTGTATAATGTACCATACAGCCTGTGTTCATGGTCCAGGGTGACGTCCTTAGTATAATGCACTATACACGCTATATGTTGGCAGATGGATGCATGTATTCCCAGATCAGATCATGACTGTAATTTACACGTCACTCTCTGAAACGCAACAACCTGCTCGATTTACAATATACACCACTTCGGCGCATGTATGAAGTACATTTTAAGACGCCGCCCGGTTTGCAGCGCGCATGCGTATTATTTTACGACAGTACGTCACGCGTATTAGGGGAGCGTGAATCGCCATTTTGGATCCTCGAGCCCGCAGCTCTGTCTTCCCTTTGGTCGGCTACAACCCCGCCCACCCAAGCGAGGCTTTAAAAGCTGCTTCTCCATCTTTCAGCTTCCTTTCCGCGTATGCGCCATACTCCCGTCACGCTTTCCGGGTTGTACTCTTCTGCTTAAAGGTACAAACTTTGGTTTGGGGAGTGATTTTTTTTCTTGTCGTGAAGTGTTTCCGCATACGCCCGCTTACCTGTGAACGTATCCTGTGCATTAAGTGCTTTATCGTTGTAGTTTGTCGCTGAGCCATTCATTAACATACCAAACGGGCTTCCAGTTGCCCTTGACGTTGCTCTAGATTGTTGATTCATGTCATGATAATATTCCGATTTCTTTTTGCCAGATGATTTCAGACACCATTTATTGTCTTGGGATTCTCCATAAGTTGTAAATTTACTGACTTAAGTGTGTTTTCTCTCAAATGCACGTGTGAAATACAATTTATAAATGTGGACAGTCCGACTATTTGTTATTAGACCTGAATCAGGCCTACGTAGGCTGCTTTACAATTGGCACCCCAAGGCATCTTGATATGCTATTTAAATAAAACGACTTTAATTTCCATTCAGTTAAAACGTTTTGATATGGTAAATTTGGAACTTTGTAATACTATGTGTACATTAATTCCGTTCATAACGGAAGCTATATATGAGCTATATATATCGTTTACCTGACTGTGGATGCATGACCATTTTTAGTCACCCAAGACTACTTTCTAATCCCACGTTTACTTTGAAAACATTGCTCAAGTGAATCAGTTTCACTAGTGACCTCAATGCTTTGGAATGTAATTTCAAGTAATTTCACGTTTGCTTAATTGGGAAATGTTAATACACATTAGTCATTCTTTCACACCCACACGTCATTGTCTGTTAGTGACATTCTCAAAGTTTACATGTCTGAAACTTTCCAAGCCCAACTGTGTGCCTGTCTGGTTGCTTATGTTTCATGTTAAATGTTTTAGGTTAGCCTGGTTCGGTCTCACTCTCATCTGGGAATTTTCAGACTGTCTTGGGGGGAGGATTTGAAATGATGGTTATGTTGACCTATGTAGATTAAATGGCGGTCAAACCAGGCTTTATAACCCGTGTTTCACTGCTGTCGACGTTGGTCTTTGTTTCTGCAGCTGAACGATGGCTGGCATCGAAGAGCGTACCTTCATCGCCGTCAAACCCGATGGTGTGCAGAGGGGTCTTATCGGGGACATCATCAAGCGCTTTGAGCAGAAAGGATTTAAACTTGTTGCCATGAAATTTCTCCAGGTGAGTGAGCGTTTGCACAGTTGTTGCATTTTGCTGTTCGTGTGCAAGCCCTCCATCTTCGAATGACTGTCACATCTTGGGTTTAACATGCATGAGGAGCATAAGACGGCATAGTTAGTGTTTTCTTGCAACCTGAGTATTGGTCATTAATTCCTGGACGGTGCTTAAGTGTTTAATTACATGGTGATTCCCCCCGCCCTCCCCCGTTTTTAATCCTTCCTTGTTTTGGTTTAGGGTAGCAGTTTCATGTTGGCTGAGGTTAAAGCTTTTTTTGCATCTATAAAAATTGCATTGCATGTTGATGGTTAAGATTATATGAATTTGAAGCTCCTGTTTTCACGTTTGAGAGTGACCCCCTGTGTGCATTGTCAAGCACGGTAATATAAACGGGCTATAATAATAGGGGGGGGGAGATTTTATTGTTCTGTGTTTAAAACCTAGAGAACTGAAGTTGTATTTTTGCTGTATCACAGTAACAATGTGCTAGTATAGTAATCCAAGTCGCTTAAAACATCTTGCTTGATAAAATAACCGTATTTAAATTGATGGACAAATACAGTTTTGCAGGGTGGATAAGCAGTGTTGTCAGAAGCTGCAATATCAGCTATTTTGTATGTTAAAGTCCTAGAGAAGAACATGTGTTGCCAAGCTGACAGTTTGACCGCAACGGTGCACCTGTGTGAACAGAAGAAAGATGAAGCTGTGCTGATTTTCTGCAATTACAAATTTCATTGTGATTGAGTTTAGTCGTCTTGGCGACATGGACTGACTGCTGCAGTACCGCACTGCTTTAGTGTGCGAAGCCTGCAAACATTTTGTCGAAGAAAATATTCCCCTCCCACCAGTTAGCTGACCTCAGCTGCCCTATATCTATTACTATTGTTAACAAACGTTGGACAGATTGTGTGGAAGAAATGTATATTGTGTATTGCACAGCAGGAACCTTGTACAACCTGAAACTGAAAACCAAAATGCATTTTCTATCAAGGATCTGCATGCGAAAATGTATTAACACTGTGTCGCTGCTTTCTGAGCTTCAGCTGAAACTGATGCCTATAAAATACTGCATGAGGTGTTGAAGCCAAACTTTAATATGGATGCTTATTCTCCATTTAATGCAGGCGTCTGAAGACCTCCTCAAGCAGCATTACATTGACCTTAAAGATAGACCGTTCTATAATGGACTGGTTAAGTACATGGGCTCTGGGCCTGTAGTGGCAATGGTAAGTGTGTGCAGTAACTTTGCTATAGACCTTTAGTTTCCCAGTTTAAAGGCTATGTTGCATATGTAATTATGCATTTTTGGGCCACTTTGAATATCGAATCTCACGTTTTTCTAATTTTTTAATTTTCCCCGAACAATTATGTTGCTAAATGCAGTAATTCCCACATCTGGTTTGGTTGAAGACAAATATATTTAAGTTTTTCAGCCTGTCTGTACTGGGCTAGCCAAGACGCCAAGCCAGTAGTAGTGTATGTGTATCTAGATTTCACTGCATTGGCTTGTCTCAGAACAGATTGTAAGTCCTAGTTTCTATTTTTGCTGAACTGTTAAATTATACTTGGTTGGAATTTTAAATGCGACATGGGATCATACATTTATACCTGCAATAAGTAAATGTGTGTTTTTTTATTTATTCATTTTAAACTTAAATCTACATTTTGAAATTTCAGTTGAACTCTTGACTAAAAACTAAATCTGATGTATGAATGATCTGCTGCGCTCTTGATTAAACTCTTCTGTTAATGTCTTCCTAGGTGTGGGAAGGCCTGAATGTGGTAAAAACAGGAAGAGTGATGTTGGGAGAAACCAATCCTGCAGACTCCAAGCCCGGAAGCATCCGCGGAGACTTCTGCATTGAAGTTGGCAGGTGAGTCTAATGATGCTTGGATATAATTAGCTTTATTTTACACGGGCGAATTATTTTTCTTGCCAAAGGGCCACTAAACTTGCTTTTTTGTGAAGATTGCGGTGTCTTCTGTTTCAGGAACATCATCCATGGAAGCGATTCTGTTGAAAGCGCAAAAACTGAGATCCATCTGTGGTTTAAGCCTGAGGAGCTGGTGGCGTACAAAAGCTGTGCACAAGACTGGATCTATGAGTGAAAGCCGCACGATCCCCCTGCTGTCCAACATCTAGCGGGACAGTGGTTCCTGGAACTTGCATTATCAAACTGTTTGCCAATAAAGTCATGAGCTCAAACGGTTGCCTTAAACTTTCAGCATTTATTCGGTCTTTGGTTGCAAGCAGTAGCATTAATCTGAAATGAATCCTCTGGTTTTATAACCTGAATAAATTCCCTGCTTCCCTAAATCCCAATTTACAATTAACATTACAGTCCAGATTAAGTAGGCAGCAGATCAACTGCCTAGTAATTAGCAATAGTGCTTTGGCCCACATTTCCTCACTCTGTATGCGCTTGACATATTGGATGTTAGTGTTACGGACAACAGATGTGAACAACAGTTTTTGTCATTATCAGAAGTCTAGTTCAGCATACCGAAACAATACTTCATTATAATAGGTAATGTACAAAGGTTGTCAATGGAAAAAAGTTAATGAAATGGACATTGACCTCAGCAACTGAAGTAATGACATCATATACACTGCAAGAATGTTATGTTTATATAGTGCTTTACAGAACCATTGGGGAGCCACTTGAACCACCACCCCTGTGTAGCCCCCACCTGGGTGATGTCTGTCCCAGTACGCTCACCACACAGTAGCTTAGGTGGTGAAGGGGCGGGAGAGAATTCACCAGTTATGGAAAGGTAGGAGGGGGGTAACTGGGTAGCCCAGGGACCAGGGTTCAAGTCCCTATGGCACTGCACTCTCTCCTCCCCCCAGGGCACCCAAGTAGCTTGAGAAAATAGGTGGTCAGGTTTTAGTCGGGACATCACCCCTACTTTTTTCAAAAGATAGCAAGCAACCCTTAATGAGGCCTTACAGTAAAGCGCCAGGATTATCACAGACAAACAAAACAACTGGTCTATTTCTTCCAAAAGGTATTCAAAGAGGCTGAGTAGTACAGTGGTTAACACTGCTGCCTCACACACCAGGCACCAGGGCTCAAGTCCCCCAGCAACCCAACCAGACCCAACCAGCCTGGTTCCCTCCACCCCCAAGTAGGATGAAGTAGCCCAAGAGGATAAACAGCCAGACTTTAGCTAAGATATCATTTCTCTTTTTTCCCAAAAGGCTCTCAAAGAGGCCTTACAGTAAAGCACCCCAACCCACAGAGACCCAGACAGGTCAACTGGTCCCCCATCCAAACACTGGCCAGGCCCAAACCTGCTTAACTTCAGACAGATTACCTGCAATGAACTACAGGTGCTACAGCTGCTGGCATACAACCCTGGTGATCACTGAGAATGTGCATCATTCCCATCACCAGCTAGCTAAAGAAAGCAAATTCATCTGTTAATTAATCTGGGAGGGTAGGAGGGGGATGGCTGAGTAGTACAGTGGTTAACACTGCTGCCTCACACCACAGGGACCAGGGTTCAAATCCCTCAGTGACTCAAGTCAACCAAGGAGGAGCACCAGAGGCCCAGGGAATCACATCCACAGGCCCAACCAGCAAGACATAAGCTCCCTGTGTGTAGAGCCTCCACCCCCAAGTAGGATGAAGTAGCCCAAGAGGATAGGCAGCCAGACTCTAGCTAAGATACCATTTAAATTTTTTCCCAAAAGGTCCTCAAAGAGACCCTACATCAAAGCACCCCAACACACAGAGATCCAGACAGGCTAACTGGCCCCCCATGCAAACACTGGCCAGGCCCAAACCTGCTTAGCTTCAGACAGATTACCTGGCCTGAAGTACAGGTGCTACAGCTGCTGACATATAACTACTGTGATCACTGAGAATGTGCATCATTCCCATCACCAGCTAGCTAAAGAAAGCAAATTCATCAGTTAAATATAGGGAACAGTGGGAGGGGGGTGGCCGAGTAGCACAGTGGTTAACACCACTGCCTCACACACCACAGACCTGGGTTCAAGTCCACCAGTGGCTTGACACCAGAGAACCACATCCAGAGCCCACAGGCCCAACCAGCAAGACATAGGCTCCCTGTGGATGTGATTCCCTGGGCCTCTGGTGCTCCTCCTTGGTTGACTCCCTGTGTGTGGAGCCTCCACACTCTACCCAGCCTGGTTCCCTCCACCCACAAGTAGGATGAAGTAGCCCAAGAGGATAGGCAGCCACACTTTAGCTGTGATATCATTTCAATTTTTTCCAAAAGGTTCTCAAAGAGGCCTTATAGTAAAGCACCACAACACACAGAGACCCAGACAGGCCAACTGGTCCCCCATCCAAACACTGGCCAGGCCCAAACCTGCTTAGCTTCAAACAGATTAAGTGACCTGAAGTACAGGTGCTACAGCTGCTGACATATAACCCCTGTGATCACTGAGAATGTGTATCATTCCCATCACCAGCTAGCTAAAGAAAGCAAATTCATCAGTTAAATATAGGGGATAGCAAAAAGGGGATGGCTGAGTAGCACAGTAGTTAACACTGCTGCCTCACACACCAGGGACCAAGGTTCAAGTCCATCAAGGAGGAGCACCAGGGAATCACATCAGGAGTCCAGAGAGAGTGGAGTAGGATGAAGTAGCCCAAGAAGGTGGACTTTAGCAAAGACATTTCTTTTTCCAAAATGTACGAAGTTGTACATCCACTAATTTTCTATATGAGGATCTAATCTGCATTGAATTATCTTCAGCATAATGTTACTAGTAGGTGGTAGGTAATTTGTATAATTTGTGTAATTCATCATATGCCGACACACAACGGTGAACAAAATGTGGAGGGAAATCAGAATGTGCTCCAGTGATTACAAAGCCTTTAATTGTGTTGGTCATGTAAAACCATAGGATCTTCACAGGAAAAGGGTATAGAGCAAAGCAACTCTAGATTGGAAGACGACACATCACCAACCTGATGCACTCAGAACCGGTTTGCAGCGCATGACACGGAGGCCACAGACGCACATAAGTTTTTTTTAAAAAAAAGCTCTAGCTTGTATTATTAAAAATAATTCTGCAACCTCAGACTGACTGTGGCTTGGAAACCAGGAGCTGGTTATTGATCCAGAACGACAGGTCTGACGGAGCAGCTAAAGACCTCAGCAAGGTGGACTTTCCTGCAAATGAAAAGAAGCAGGTCAAAAACATGAATGATCATTCATATGTACTGTAAGGTAATTAAAAAACAAAAAGTTTAGTATTATAATTTACAAGAAATTAAAGATCTGGCAGTAACAAAAATGTATCCTCAACTCGGGCTTGGGTCCGAGCCACATAAAAATTTCTCCAAACATTCTGCATTTGAGTAATACAGAAACTATCACTGGTCAAGGTGGCACATGGCCTCATACAGTGACCTTGTGAGTCCAGAAGGACGTCACACTGCTCTTCAGACTTCCTCTAGAAACAAGACCCTCTTAAAAAGGGAAGGACTTTAAGATCACCAAGGATGTGTCATTTACAGGTCGCAGCACCATGTTGGAACACAGAGACCTCCACGTTTACAGATGAAAACAGACAGAAGCAGATCAGAAAGCGAAGCAGAAACTACCGCGGGTGTCTGTACCGCTAACCACTCAGAAAATCATATTCATTTATCGATTTGGCTAAAACCGTATTTTACTTTAATCTGATGTGACTTTCACATCAGATTTCATAAATTTGACATACTTGTGCTTAAAAAAAAAAGAGCTAAATTTGCAGTTTCTTGATTTGCTCAGTCCACAAAGTTTCGTATTCCAGCCTTATGAAATCTTTGGTTCAGTCACATATGAATTTAAACTTCTGGAACAGATTGAGCCACATAAACGTTTCTGCTGCACCGTTCTTCGCAAAATACCTCTTTCGCACAAAACTTAACTATTAAACTTTATACTGAATGGAATCCAAATCAATATAAAAGGACAATGCACTCAGAAAAAGCACTGACAGGAGGCCTATACCAGATGACATGGAATCCTGATCCATCTGAGCATTGTATCCTGAATGCAGCAGAGAGACACGCACAAACGCACCACTGCGCCAAAACAACATACCCACGCCATCTGCAGCGAATAACGTGGACCGTCTCGTAAAAAAAAGGTGTGTGTCAAGGTCTGGGGCATATTAAACGGTAAGCTGACATTCGGGGCTCCTAGACCATATCTGCATTAGTCACTTAGATTTTATTACAACATTTCTTAGCTCAACTTGCCTTTGTCAGAGAAAACATTTATACATTTTAAGAATTCTAATTCTTTCTGCTGATCTGCTTTTAGCAGAATATCAAGGCAAACAAGTACAGAGATGGAAGAGAAAATTCAGAACGTGGTGAGGAGGTGATGAAACGTTTATTAAATTCAAATGGCTTTGATATTAAAGATTTAAAATGATCTGTGTGAGCTGAGCTCCAGCTCCAGCAATGTGTACATCAGCAATAACCCAGCAGTGAAACACCTACCTGGAAATGTGGCTTTCTTCAGAAGTCTGTGTAATGCTTCAACCTAATTCAAACAAAAAGGGAAAATGTTATATATATATATACACACACACACACACGTACATATATATTATACCATCATATTTGTCCTTTGGTGAACTGGCATCCAGTCCAGGATGCACCCAGAGCTACCTGGGACAGGCTACTGAGCCATTTGCATTATGGGGTTCTGAGACCCACATGTCCATAAGACAGGCATAAGCCTCACACCTGTACAGCAGGGCCTTCCCTTTGTTATTCGCCACGGAGAAGAAGCCGCTGTTTGGAGAGAAGTCCAGGCACTGTGGGAGATAGACCGTCTTCTTCCGAAACACGGGGTAGTTGGAAAACACTGTGAGGCTGGGGATATGGACCTGAACACATTCAAAACAAAAAGCGGATTGTGACGTGTACCGTGGCGGCTGTGGGCAGTGGTGTCTTAATGGTTAGGGATGCGCACTTGTAATTGAAAGATTGCTGGTTCGAATCCCCGACCAGCAAGGCACCGCTGAGGTACCCTGAGCAAGGCACCGCCCCCAAGCACGGCTCCCCGGGCGCTGAATTAGCTGCCCCCTGCTATGTCACATTGTCACATATGGGTTAAATGCAGAGGACACATTTCATTGTTGTGTGTCAACAATGACAATTAATCACTAAATTCTACACAGCTGCCGACTCAGCCATGAACTCAGTAAACCTCTCGGTCTGTCAGTGCCAGAAAACACGATTGTTTACGGTTGGAATGAATGCAAATAATTCCCAGGAATCTGTGATTTCCCACTTAAATGTATCTACTTTAAGATACTACAGTGCCAAGTTCAAATCATTAAAAAATGACCAACCAGTCGAACAGCTTCATCTGCTGCATTAGAGGCGATGGCAAGAATTTCAGTGGTGGGGTTAAATCGCAGGGAAGAGATGGGGGTCAGCAGGTTCATGATGGCCTTGATGGGCTTGGGGTTTGACTCCTGCAGGCAAGCGTCACTGGAGTAAACATTCACCACTCCTGAGCTGGACCTGGGAGGTGAAGACAACGCAGTCATCAGCTACGCATTACAGCATCGCCCTCATCGGCCGGGGAGATTTTTAGTCAAGGCAGTCAGTGACATTCATAACGGAGTACAAGACCAGTGAAAGAAATTACATAACAGAAAGAGAAAGTAGGAGAACTTTATCTAAATGACTCACCCACAAGCCAGATACTGTCCATTTCTGGACACAGAAAGTGCAGTTAGCTTCAAGTTGCCATCATCCGTTAGCCTGTTCAAACATCTCCGGCTTTTCACACTCCAAACGAAAACCTCTCCGACATCTGCAAGACAAGCAAGAAAAACGTTACACTCTCTTAGCCTGGAAAACCAAGGGGGATAAAACAGGAAATGCAACACAGTGGTAATACATTCATCGGGATTCCGATCAAATGTAACAGGTTGTCACAACATGGGTGATGTCATTCAAAAGGAGCAAAAGATGATGCTTAAAATGCAACATCTCTGGGCCAGAACCGGGCTTTAATCAGGCCAAATCAGTATTACACAAACGACTGTACATCCTCAAATGATACAAAACAAACCTATTGCAAATATTTAAAAATTGCAACCCAACGGTAAGCATTTTTACCTACTTTTTGTGGGATGTCAAGGAAAACAAGGCAAGAGATGGTAAACGGAACAGAAAGTCTAAAACGTGGTGAGGAGGCGGGACATTAATAAATGTTACGTTATTTAATAAGTCTTCCTGCTTCCATTGCTATAAACCACCAGACCTTCCACCAACGTCCTGAATGCGTACTTCCTACAATTCTAGAAACTGTGCTTTTTGTTCGATCCCTTCATATACAAAGTATAACTTCTTGTCCAGGTCAAAACAACCACAGCACACAAGTTTTGAAGCTGAGTAACAGGTGCTTAATCATTGAATGTGGCATGTGCGATCAAAATAGACCACTGGCAGCTAATGGCTAATCCTCAGGCTATTCCACACACTGCTTGAGACAGAGGCTGCACAGCACTGAGTCTTCACTCTTAAATATCACATGTGACAGCTCGTGCGTCAGCCTGCCTCACCTGAGCCCACGTAGATTTTGCTGCCGTCAGGGGAGAAAGCCGCGCCCGTGACTTCTCCATTTATCTTCATGCTGCAAACTAATTCCTTAGTCTGAAAATGTTTAGAGACAAGGATTTAATGTCATTAAATTAAAAACTACCCTTTAGGACATATGTACACTTTACCAGTAAAAGGTCAGATAAACGCTGCTATTGGCAGCTGATGTTCTAAGGTTAGGAACAGGATCCATCACTAGATTAAGCATTTACATAAACTTACTAGATAACTAATATTTCCAAAAAACAGACCACGAAACAGAACATACTCAATGTTATTAAAGGCTTCCCTAAAAATGTACAATTCAAAAAAACAATTTCAGCTCATTTTGACTGTATTATGTCCGATAACACATGTGCCGACTCATTCTACTCGCTCTACTACCCAAATCGGAAATAAACACTTACCTTCATCGTCAGCAAGTGAAAATATCCAGAAGAACCTACAAAGAGAAGAAGGTCCCCATCTGGGGAAACCTCAAATTCCTTGAGCTTCTTCTCTTCCAAACCTACAGTAATGAAAAGTAATACTAAGTGACTAGGTGAAAGGAATCTTCCAGATCCATTACGATCTTATGGAACCACCATTGTATATTATGGGACCACCATTAAAAATGTGGTCCTTCGTTGACCGAAACACCATTATGTGGTGCATGACCACAAGTAATGAGAAGCAGTGTTTACTTTGTGATACGGTAATATTTCAAAACAATAAATCATTAAGATTAAAAAGCCAAGGAATCCACGTGGGCAGCCCCCCTCACCTCGGACCCCCTGTATGGGGATGACCCGACCCTCTATCATGTCATAGACGTAGAAGAGCTTATTGTGACTGCTGGTGGCCACCACCTGCTCTCCGTCGGCGCTGAAGCGGGCTTTGTACACGGGGAACTTCTCCAGGAAAACACTCTGGATCTTAGGGTTGGTCCTTCCATCAACCTTACAGCCACAAAGACGGAATGAGTCACATCCATCAAGTAGTAATGCAGCCAAAAGCTGGTTTACCTCCCAACTCCATCCAAAGAGATTGTAGCATAACATCTAAAACCTTACATAAACCTAACAGGCAAATGTGGCACTTGCCACAACTGGTTTTAATGGCAAAGTATTTGGTGCAGACGATAATTTGGTTAAAACACGAGAAATTAGCAAAGTAACATAGTGAGAATCTGATATAACATAGTGAGAAACTATATTCTAGTCTACTTATTTAAAAATATAAACAATAGCATCAACAAGCATCCAACTGTACATCTAACAGAATTACCTGGAAGAGAGAGACGGACTGGTCGAATCCTGCCGTCATAACCACTTGCGCTGAAGGGTGAAACTGCACAGTACTTAGCTTTCCTGAAGAAAGCCGATCGTTATTCGCATTTAAGCAGTTCTTCATCTATAAAGGAGAAAAAGGTTCATGATTGGCACACACACAAGCATATACATTATCCTACCCGGCAAAGTAAAATCTGCATTAAGCAAATAAAAGTATTTTGATTATTCAATTGACCAAAAAAGTCTACATGCACAAAAAAGATATGAGCATCCAAAATCACCTGTATAGTGCCTTTGGGAAGGGTCTCTGAGACAGACACAAAGTTTCCTGTCTTGCACAACAAGTCGTCATCTTCATCACTTGCTTTAAAAATAAAGAACACATGCCCCATGATATGTGTGTTATTTTGAAAAACAGTATTACAGATAACAGAAATGTACAGTATTTGCATAATACAAAGTAACATGACAGTAAAATCAGAGGATTTAGAGGCATTGTGTAAGAGAATTTAGAAACTAGAAAAACGAAAACGGCCTTACAGTAGATAACACAATTCTACTCCATATCATACTTGATGACTTGGAATTTTATTTTATTTCTTTTATGAACTGGCAAATTTCGAAGCACCATAGCGTCACGACAGCCCGGAGCAAAGTGTGACTCTGATCTAATGCATATTTTCAGGATTCCAACTCAAAAATGTCAGCAGAAAATGTTTGTTTTAGTCTGACTGCCAACCTTCAGCATCCTGGCCTTCTCTCTTCTTCATGTGCTTCTCCGCCCATGACGGAGTTCCACCCATAGCTCGCTGGAACCTAAAGAAGCACCGTGATTCCAAACCTTGGTATTCAATACATGCCAGTATAAATCCACATTCACGTGCGAACGATATGACTCACTGTTCTCTAAGTTTCCTTTGCAGTTTTTCTTTTGAGTGAATCCGTGCAGTATCTGCCATGATGCCGGCACGTTTGCAGCGCTTGATATCCACTCTGCAACAGGACAAACACGCAGAAATGCACAATTCTGTATCATGCACGTTATCTGCCGTTCTTTCGTAAATCTTAATACCAGAGTGCAAAATCACACCTACTCTTTCTCCATGGCATCTTCCTCGTCCTCCCAGGCCGCCTTCCTGGGGGGCGACACCGGCAGGCGCGCTTCATTTTCAGCCTCTGACTCGTCGGAGTCGTTGCTCAGCAGGTTCCCATGAATACAGTCGTCATGCTTCAAAAGAATTGCGATTATGGAACTATGCAATACGTTTGATCAAACCTTTACAAATACTGTATACGTTTGTAACGGGAATGCAAAATTGGTTAGGGTGGCATTTCTAACAGCAACATTGGTCAAACCAATATTTCTAGACGGATTTTATTACCGTGGCACTATTTTACACAGTATAATCATGATACCTCGTTGTTCAGTTTTTCCAGTAACTCCTCTTCGGCACCGAAAACCAGCTCTTCCAGAAGTCTCTCCGATTCCTCTTTTTCGCCTAATGCGGACACTCTCCTAAGATTTCTCTGCCTCTTAAGAGACTCGCTATCTCTTTGCGTTACATTCACATGATCACCCCGCACTCTTTTCATACCCTTTTTCTGTGATTTGTAATGTGGCGTGTCTCCGTCCATGGTTAATCTAAACGTTAAAAATGAACCTCCCGCGTACTATATATTTTGATATCAGGGACCATAAACCTACCTAACTAGCCAAAACAATCCGCCAGCAAGCCAGCCATGTGGTAACACGCAGCTCACGCCGTCAAGCCCTTTCACCTCTGAACTTCCACGCAAACACGATTCCCAAGCTTTGACCTTTACGTCACTTCCGGTGTTCTCAAAAGCACATCTAATAGACATATATGTTGGTTCGTGTATACTATACACTTGTCTTTGTACTCATATGCCGCTCCTTGCTCTGCTGCCGTTTCTAACGAGACGGAATCCTAGTTTAACAATGATCACGTGGGTACCTTGGTACACGCGGATTACAGATATACGATGTAGTACCAGAGTTTCGCCACAAGGTGGAACTATCACCCTTTGCTTTTCTTTCATGGTCTGTCTGTTGCAGATAGCTAACCTGTTGCTGTAATAGACTTTGCGTGTGTACAGCGCCGTGGTGTATTTCCTGATTTTCCTCTATTACCACGTACTCCTAAATAATCAATGTTTTCAGATCTCCAAGTAAAACCTACACCTGTGTCTGTGATAGACTTTGTGTTCCCTGCCTTCTTTGGATATGATATGCATAACATAGTCAATGACTGAAGAGGAATAGATTCGTTTGTATTCAGTACAGGTTTGTCACCAGAGAAGAGCCTCTGTAGGTAGATGTCAGTGGACTTGGTGAACGAAGACCTTCTTCATAAGGTGCATGCTACCTACGGCAGGTTCACAGTGGCTGTGTGACACGCATGATTGCAGTGCCTCTTATGAGTGCTCTGTGCCTTCAAGCTGTGGTCACGATCACTCTACACTCTAAGCTGGAGTAGTTTATGGTCTGTATTCTGATTACAGCTCACTGGCCCATCAACCACTCAAGTCAAAAGTCAAAGTGAACTTTATTGTCATTTCAGCAATAGACATGTATAGAGTGAGACGAGACGACGAGGCTCCAGGTCTTACAGAGGATAAAAAACATAGAATAAACATATATTAAGTAAACTGTAAATATGAGCTCATATTAAGTAAGGAACGTGCAATTTAGTTATAGGAGGTATTCAGAATGTGCAAATATTTCAGGGGCAGACAAGTACAAAAAAAATTGTAATTCCAATGTTGGAATGTAGTTATGAATGTATTATTGTGCAACTGAATAGCAGTAGTTTCAAGAAACACTCATAAACATCCCAGTGAATAGCTTTGTCTGCCTATGGTGCGAAAAAGGTCAGGGGCTCGCCCACTGAGGTCTATTTTCGAGATTAAATTATGAAATAGGTAACTTTCAAAGTAACCCATTACTAAAAATGTATTGTAATTTAAAAGAATGTTTTATCTCCTTTAAGATCATAAAATTATTGTAATAATGTAAAATGTATATCTTCTTACTTCCTCAAATTTTTAGCCACCAGCAACCACTGATATTAAAAGTGGCTTAATTTCTAATGATGATAATGGAAAAACCTCAATGCTGAAAGAATTTTTTAGTCTGAAGGTTTAAAGTTTGATTTGCGAGTCACACAACTGTATTACTTAGTTAAATAGCTTATAGCTTACAAGGCCTAATGTATAAATCGGGGGCTAAACACCTTCATTTTACCCACTTATATTTTAAGAAATTATTTTAAGTTTAAAACAAACAGTCTGTGGGTGGGACGAACAGCACAGTTTAATGACTGGCAGATGGGCGCGCGGCCTTGTGAGTTCATTTGTGTTCCAGACATGGACGGCGGTTCCTGCCGATCTCAGATCGCGTAGAAATGAGCTTTTATATGAGCTTTTTAAATATAGTCCTTTTTTATAGAAATTAAGGTCACATTTAGATGTGTGTCTATTACCTTTTTTTGTCATTTTAAAACTATACTCCCCCCCACCCCAAAAACAGAACAAAATGCACTGCATCTGGCAATAGTTATTTTATATATAGAATATATAAAGAACATATTTTTATATATAAAATATATACAAAATAATAATAAAATTTCAAGATAGACCCCAAAATATTATTACCTGCTTTAGGTAACATTATACTGATGCCAAGTTACTGCGATTCCCGATCATATTGTGACGTTATGTTATCTTATCATGAAATCACTAATGGTCCCTCCTGACCGTAACTCCTAACCCATCAGTTCTTGTTTATAAATATACCGTAGAAATATGGATTATAACAGGATGTCATGCAGTCGTTAGATCATTTTACTAACAGACAAGGTTTAATCTCTGCATGTGACAGAGTTACATCGGAAAACGTGATATTTTTTATTTATATTTAACAATTTAAGCAATGATTTATCGTTTCATTAGTGGCTGGGTTGTTATTAGTTGTATCGTACCGTATCATATCGTAGTAGCTGTAATCTAAAGTCGTTGCTTGGTTGCACAGGTTAAAAAGTGACATTTGTATGTGTGTGTGTGTGTGTGTCTGTCTGTTTTTATACTTGTAAATGAATAATGAGAACTAATGTCATCCATGAAAAGATGAGAAACTCACACAGCAAAGCTACAATTCCCCTCAGGTCACTGCATACAAACAGTTTGGCTGTTTTCAGCCGCCATCTCTCAGGGGCAAAATGCACCAGTTTGCCACACACCACCAGAGGTGGACAGTTCAGGTTCATAAACTAAAAGTCCAGACAAAGATTTTGTTTCAACCAACCAGTTGAATATAAAGAGTCACAGTCACAGAGTACTCAACTGTCTGGATTTGTACTTTGGGACCTGAAATCTCCATCTCTCCACACCACTGTTCTGACCATTTTTGCTATTCTAATGAATTATGTATTTTCTCACTTTAATACCAGGACCCAGCTTTGGTGAGTAGTAACTTTTATGGACAGAATTTCTAGGCGCAGCCGGGGCGTTGAGGGTGTCCAGTTTGGTGACCTCAGGATTAGGTCTCTGCTTTTTGCAGATGATGTGGTTCTGTTGGCTTCATTGGACCATCTCTCTTGGACTATGTCTCTCGGCTGGCCTGGGAACGCCTCGAGATTCCCCCGGAGGGGCTGGACGAAGTGGCCGGGGAGAGGGAAGTCTGTGTTTGCCTGCTGAGACTGCTGCCCCAGCGACCCAACCTCGAATAAGCGGGAGAGGATGAATGGGTGGATAGATGGATGGAGTAATATGAGTACCAATGTGTTGTAAACATTGTCAACTGTGTGTAGCTCAGTGGGTTATGGACAGAATATTATGGGTTTAGATCTGTTGGTTGGCAGAATAATCAGATCATCTTTGGGCCCTTAACCTATATTCCTCCAGGGAACTGACCCTGTCCCCACACTCTAAGCTTTCTTTTATTTAATGGGTCCATGCTGTTGGAAATCAGGACTTCTCATGCTGAAATCAAGTCCCAATGAGCAGCTAGCATCCCAGGGAGAGTGAAGGTGGTGCACAGGGTGGTGCACACAAGTGAAACGCTAAACTTAGACGATAATCTGCATTTTTCAACAGCAATACAAACCATTTGCAGTATGAATCAATGGTTTCTCCACCCATCTCATCAATCAGACAAAATGACTGGGGTCGGTGGCGATCAGTGGGCACCTGGCGGGAGGACACCGGGGGGGTCAGACACTCGGTAGGGGGACTGAATTTCCAGGTTCCTGAGCTGAACTAATGGAATGGCTCAGTTGAGTATCATTTGGAGCAATATTATATATGGAATATAAGTATATAAAACCAAATAAATACAGATGGTGTCCTGTAAATGTTTCTTTATTAATAGTCATTGTGAAAGTTAGAAGGAGAAGTTGTATTGATTGAGTTAATTAGTTGTATTGATTGAGTTAATTAACACACACAATTACATAAGAACATGTGCATTTTAAAAGTACATTAATGTGAATGTTAGTTGCTGAACTCCAGCTGTTTGTATCCGAGGCCCCGTTTCATCGCATGTTGTTCATGACATTTGAACGCTGACAGAAATGCACATTCAGCGGCTGGATAATTATTTGGACACGATAATAAAGACATCAAAGAGAATGATGCACACAATCTGAAGTTTCTAGCCTTAACTCCACAGTTTAAAAATATATTTCCAGAGTTAATTTTGCCATATAAATGACATATAAAAATATGGTATGGCCTAATGTATCTTCTAGCATGTTTGATATAGCGATAAAAAGATCATTTTGCTTAATCGAGTGATTGGCTTTTTGTGGAACACAAACAGCATGCAGGTTCTCCTCATGTCACCTCAGCTGGCTTTAGTTTCAGATTGTGAGTCATGCTTGGTGTGGGTGGATCTGACTCTTTAGTTCCAGATTGTGAGTCATTCTTGGGGTTGTGGATGGATCTGACTCTTTAGTTTCAGATTGTGAGTCATACTTGGTGTTGTGGATGGATCTGACTCTTTAGTTCCAGATTGTGAGTCATTCTTGGTGTTGTGGATGGATCTGACTCT
>JAODKC010000048.1:10543695-10562661 GCA_026777985.1 Mormyrops attenuatus | reverse complement strand
TATTAGTTAGGTTCTCCCCAAACGAGCTTGATGGGCCGAATGGCCTCCTCTCGTTTGTAAATTTCTTATGTTCTTAGCATATGACGTTACTATTATCGTTTGCTAAAAATTGTCCAACAGCGCCACACCGTGGTACATTGTTTACTATCGTTTGTCATGCCGATAACTGATAAAGATCCACTAAATAAACTGGTTAAATTGACTTTGGATTCAAACAAACGCAGTTCGCCTTTTTAGGTTGTTTTTTTTATTATTTGATAATTTCGACTTTAGCTGAAATTCATCGGCTGACTGAAAGCTGTCTCAGTAAGTTACTGCTGGTACCCAGCCTAAACCTATAGGCTCCGCTGACTGCAGCAAACATTAGAATGCTGTTAGTGTCCTCGGTAAAGTCTGTGACTCCTGTTTCCCCCTGCTGATGTGACAGATCTGATGTTTAACCCTTTTAACTTCAGCAATTTCAACGGGGAAAATGCTTTATGTAGCTTGAAGAATATGTTAGGCCCACTTACAGGCTACTACCAAAGTCTTTTTTCTTTTTGCATATAAAGTTTGCCTTGCACTTTCCCCGTTCTGCAACTTTACTACATTACATACATTAATGCATGGTATAAGTCTAAATTTTCTAAGACGAGAATTGCATTTAATATTTTATTCTTTAGTCTTTCTAACCAAACAAACACAGCCGGCATTTCCTGTTATTCTGGATGAAAACTTCATGCCGAATGAAGATTAACCGGAAGTTTCCCGCGATCGCCGATCCCGGATCAGCGCAGGAGAATCGGCGTGCGGGCGTGGTGCCGTGCGGGTCTCTGCGGGTCTCTGCGGGTCTGGGAAGTCGGGCTGAGCTCCGTGAGTATGCAGGTGCCGCAGCTTACGGTGCACCGTGATCCTCATGCTCAGAACAATCTGATGGAACATCATACCGCTATTTACAAGATAATGCTTTCAAAATGAGCAATGGGCGATTTTCTCCCCAAGAGGGTAATTGAACAGTCAGGCCGGAAGTTTTTAATTCCACACAAAGACATGTAACTTTTAAGTGCTTCCTGTGGTTTCACGAACAGTTAATTTGCGAGGGGGTGATATTTATAACGCCGGTGGTCTGCGCGTCCTTCCTGGATATAATGCGCATGCGCGCAGGTACAGATTGATTCTGTTGCTCACAAATTAGTTACGCAAAGCTGAATTTCTGCGGTTATGTTTTCCTTAAACTTTTGTTTTATTCATGTTAATTCTTTATCCATATTGTACGAAGCTAGCGTTACCCCGTCTTTTTGTAAGACTGATAGTTCTGATCTATTTTGGCTGTCACAAAGTTTAGAGTAATAATTTGATGTACTGCCACGCACGTGAGTTTATAAATATCGAGATCATTAAGTTAAACTGTCGCACTGATACTTGTGTAATAATGTAAGTCTTATTTGCATAAATCATCCTGCCGCTCGTCATTCGTTTTCGCAATACTCCGTGATGTTTGTGTTTTAACCAAAACCATGCTCTTTAATCCCATACTGAGTCCAGCTGTGCTTCATAAGGATGCCCTTCAGCGCCCTTCAGCATCCTTCAGCCCACCATCCGTCTTTGCACCGTTTCTCTTTGTACCTAATGGTACTTTAGTCGCCCACGTCGGAATAGTTTAAATGCTTTGATGGCAGTGTGACACATTTCCTTCGTTGTACTTTAAGAGAAAGTGCTCGATGTTTTGCACATCCTGAATAAAGCTGCTTCACTGTAACTTTACCGTTAATGTACAGGAGCTGCTTTAGGCCAGCGATCCATCGGTGTGCGTCTCACTCCCAGACGGGGCAGTTGACATGGACGGGCAAACGGAGGTTGTTAACCGGCTGCGGGAGTCGTTCCGGTCGGGGGTCTCTCTGCCGGAGCACTTCCGAAGAAGCCAGCTGGAGGGCATGGTGGTGCTGCTCAGGGAGAACGAGCAGCGGATTTTGGACGCGATGCAGCAGGACCTGGCCAAGGTGAGACCGGCTCCTCCGCTCCTCTGCATCTGCTCCGGTTTATCTAACGTGGCCCTTAACCCCCCCTGTCCCGCAGCCCAAGTTCGAGGCGGTTCTCTCGGAGATTGACATAGTGATGAATGAGCTGCGCTTCGCCATCAGCAACCTCAAGACCTGGATGATGCCGGAGTACGTGGGGAAAAACCTGGTGAGTGCTTAGCAAGCCTGACATTGTGCACAAACCTGTATGAATTGTCGGGTCTGGAAAGAAACTTCTTCGTTTATCGATGTAAATCCATTAAGGTGTCTTCACCTTGTTTTTTGGAAGAGATTTTAGCGTTTATAGATAATTGCCATATCTTATCCAACCCAACGGCTGCAAAGTCGGCAAGAGAAAAGCTGTTATTATTTGTTTCCCATAACTAGGCTCCCGTAAAACACGCGGCGTGCTAAAAGGGTTAACTGCGTTTTGCTTTTTTCTTAGGCAACAAAGATGGATGACTGCTTTGTTCGTAGGGAGCCACTTGGCGTCGTGTTGATAATCGGCGCGTGGAATTACCCCCTTCAGCTTATTTTGTTGCCCCTAATCGGGGCAATATCTGCAGGTAAACACGGAAATTTTTCCCGCCTTAATACATCAGTAAGTGGAA
This sequence comes from Mormyrops attenuatus, assembly GCA_026777985.1. Taxonomy (NCBI): domain Eukaryota; kingdom Metazoa; phylum Chordata; class Actinopteri; order Osteoglossiformes; family Mormyridae; genus Mormyrops; species Mormyrops attenuatus. Next base: position 10,560,053 of record JAODKC010000048.1, on the reverse strand, counting down.
TGAAGCATGTTGATGTCTGGCTGTTTTTTTAACTATACATCTACGCTGTGCTATTCAGGTAACTGTGCTGTTGTAAAGCCCTCTGAAGTCAGTCCAGCGACAGAGAAGCTTCTCGCTGAGCTGATTCCCAAGTACCTGTCCCCGGTATGACGCTTGAATGCTCCCTCTTCTGACTCTCTCCTCTGCAATTGGTGACCTTCTCACACACGTTTGCCATTACAGGCCTGCTACGCAGTACTGTGTGGCGGAGTTGAAGAGACAAAGAAATTACTGGAGATAAAGTTTGATCATATTTTCTTCACAGGTATGCTCACATAGAGGTCAGACTATTGCATTTGATCATGGTTGCATGCATAATGTCCTGCCTCACATTCCTGAATCTCTTAGCCTCTTTTTTCTTGACCATCAGACCTAAAGCAGCCCAGCTTCTCAGTTACATTCTTGCCCCCCCTCTTCCCCAGGTTCCCAGTCGGTGGCCCGCAAGATCCTCCAGGCTGCAGCAGTGCACCTGACCCCCGTCACCCTGGAGCTGGGGGGGAAGTGTCCATGCTTAATTTACGGAGATCTGGACGTGCAGGCAGCGGCCAGCAGGTTGGCCTGGGCCAAGTTCTTTAACGTGGGCCAGAGCTGCGTGGCTCCGGACTACGTGCTGTGTACCCAGCAGATGCGGGAGGCCCTCGTGCCGGCCCTCCGGAAGGCGCTGGAAACCTTCTACGGCTCCTGCCCGCAGAAGAGCCCAGACATGGCTCGCCTGATTTCCCAGAGGCACTATGCGCGGCTCTGCGACGTGCTGCGGCGATCTAAGGGGACGGTCGTGATCGGAGGGGAGACGGCGGAGGATGAGAAGTACATCGGTGAGGGATCCTTTGGGGGCGGCGTGCGGCTTGGTGGGCGGAGCTTCTGTGCCTGTGATCACAGGGTCTCCGGTTTGACTCCGGCCTCAGCACATCTGGGGGTCCGTGACCAACGCCCCTAACCCCCAGCTCCCTGGGTGCTGCCCTTTACGGCCAGCTTACCCCCACCTACAGAGAGCAAGTTGGGGGGGGCCTAAAGAGAATTTCCCCAGAGGGATCAATGAAGTATTTATCATTAATAATAAATGGGGGTGGGTGGTGTTTACAGCTGTACACTACTGAGAGGTACTAAGGGGGGACTGTACTGGCATATTGAGCTTCTCAATCAGTGCTGAGCCCTTCACAGCTAATCTGCATTGCGATAAACATTTAATTTGTATTGGACTGAAAAGGATCTCGACATCTGCCCGTCCCTGCTGTTCGGTCACAGGGCAGCTGTGGTATAGGATACGTCTTTCCCTGAAAGGGCAGGAATTGAGGCTTTTTTTTTAATCCAAAACCCTGCATGTAAACCGGCCCGCAGCAGGTTGGGCGTGTTGCACAAGTCACCATCACAACGTACCCAGTTTAAGAATGAGCCGCGATTCGTAGCGCGATTCTCTGCGAGAACCTGGCTGAGCCGGTAAATCTGCTTCGTAACGAGGCCCTCGGCTCGGGCAGTTTTCAGGTTTCTGGAGTCCCGCCCTTTTGCTAAACGTGTGTGTACAAACCGCCCTACCTATCAAAGGCTGGCCCTACGTTGGGGTCTTTAGTTCGCTTTGCTGGTACCACCCTTTTATGTGAACCAGGACACTCTGATTAAGAGAAGCCGAGTGAACTTGGCAAGCTGATATCTGCTGTGGTCGTACCGTTTAACGCTGATCGCAGCAGTCAGGGCTGGTTAACCTGGATCCGAGTTGACGCAGTATGTAAAACTGTTGTACACCCCACTACCTCTTCAGATCTGTTGTATTCTCTTTTCACTGATGTTCACCAGCCCCTACTGTGGTGGTGGATGTCAAGGAGACTGACTCGCTCATGGTGGACGAGATCTTCGGCCCGATACTGCCAATCATCACCGTCGAGACCCTGGGAGAGGCGATTGACTTCGTCAACGCGAGGGAGAAGCCGCTCGCCCTGTACATTTTCTCAGATGACTCTCAGGTAAACCCCAGCGGTCTGCGGCCCATGCGTCGCATCGCGCCGGTACCTGCTCCCCTACCTCCACGTTCCACGCTATGATGCGGAGTGATGCGTTAGCTTCTTTTCTTTGAAGGTGGTCAATACGGTTTTGGAGCGAACCAGCAGTGGCGGTTTCTGCTCCAACGATGGCATGGTGCACATGTGCCTCCCAGGACTGCCGTTCGGAGGCATCGGTAAGTACTTGCATGTTGCACATGCTCACTCTGCACTTGTCAGCTCATTGTCTGAGGATTATGGGAAATCTTCAGTGCACAAGCAACGCCTCCCGCACAGTAATCCAAGGGGCCACTCTTCCACCTAGGTGCCAGTGGGATGGGCAGCTATCACGGGCGTTGGGGGTTCGAGGCGTTCAGCCATCGGCGTGGGTGCATGCTCCGCGGCTGGGCTTTGGAACGGATCAACGTGCTGCGCTACCCGCCATACACCGAGAGCAACTTGGGCTGGCTGCGTTGGGCCACCGGTAGCAAAAAGAGCTGGAACAGTTGCTCAGTCCTATAAGCCGTCTGCAGACAGTTAGCGGAAGCTGAACGTCTAGTTGGTGACCTGGACTGGTCACCACACCACTGAACTCCTCAGAACAACTTTCTAAAATTTCATTTTTAACACAGAAAACTTAATAAAGTTTTAACTTTATATTATTGAAGGGGTCATTACAATATGGTGTTTGTCCCTCTGTGAGCAAACTCCTCATACTTCTGTGCCATTTTTGGTGGGGGTCTGCAGGTGGTAATTTCATCTCTTCTGCTTTACTGATGTTAGATGCAAGACTGGCTTTTGTTGCTAAGCTCACCCTTATCACTCGACTGGCGGGGCATGTTTATGGTGCAGAATTGGGGCTTTAAATGTACTTTAATGTTGCCAGCAGCTGCGTCTGCTTTCAGATGCTCTCATGAACGTTGGATGTTTGTGTGTGTAAAGTGTCTCCGGTGGGAACCCCCTTTGGGTCTTAAATGAATTGCATTTGTTTAATAAATAACTCCCATCAAACTCATATTTCTCTCTTTTCCCAGCCTCCCCACCTCACTACACTGTGCAGGCCTGACCTTTTGAGGCCATTGCTGACCGTCGGGCTGCCTCCTTGTGGCACTGACCCCGCTCAGCCTCTTAGGTCACGGAGGACAGGGCATTCTTGCATGCATCTTAATTTTTCATAGTCTTACCCTCCGCACATCATACCACGGTCTGTAGTATGACGGTATTTTCAAATGCAGTGCTGTTTTGCAACACAGTTCTGGTATTTTGAAATGTTTACAGTTCAGACTTGGTGAATGGAGACTGTTTTGCTAAAGCATTTTTAGTCTATCAGGATGAGACAGCCGCCCGCGTTTGCTGCTGCTGCGTTTGCCCTGCATTCGCTCTCCAAGCCGACCCTGATCATTCTCATGCTTGCCGTCTCAATCGTCACGCGGCAGGTTTATGAAGCTAAAATGAGCGAGGAGGAGAAAAGTGAACAGTACCTGGTCACCTGTACACATTATTCCTTCCCCTGTATGGAAATATTATGGATTCCTTAGATACCGAGTAAAAGCAAGTGGTTTTTCGGCACTGCTTCATGTTTCGGCACAACTTGTGGCAACACTAACTTATTTGACAGATTCTGGTGGTAGATAAGTTCTATTTGACTGTAGTTTAATTTGGGTAAATTTTCCAACTCCTTTTCCTTTATGAATATTGCAGCATTTATCACAAATTCACATCACAATAATCTGAAATTTTTCCAATATATTGCAGCCCTACATCCAACTGATGGAATCGCTTTGTTGTCAGCCAGTAGGTCTTACACAGGCCAAGGTCTTTACTGAAGGGTAACGATCTAACAAAGGGTGGGTGGTAACACATTCAATTAGTCAGAAATCTTGGACAGAAGCTGAGAGAGAGTTTGACCAGTTCTCACTCCATGCCTGCTGATCGGAAGGTCACCGGTTCAAGTCCCATGGCCAGCCAGGTGCGTTCAGCCCTTGTCCTTGAGCAGAGCCCCTAACCCGCACCTGTTCCCGGGGCTTGCAGAGTCAGCTCTCAAGTGTCAGTTTTACCCAAAGCACCTGCTAAATAATGTCAAATGACTCCTCACAACCCAACCTACTGATTCTTTCCTGTAACATGACAATCTCATGCGCGAGCTGTCCCTCTAAATACAAGTGAGATTTATTTGCTGAATCCTCCTTGATGTCCAATTTAAGGAGAACCATTCTCCATCTCAAGTACAGACACGACTTTTGATTGGGAAAATAGAGCTCACTGCTTCCTCTGGAACACCCTCAACGCCGACACTTCAGGACTGATTTCACAGCTGCGGTTTGTAGGACGAGGGGGCGGAGGTCGCTGGGGCGGCCTGGCTGGGCCGTGGGGGCTCCGCAGCAGAGTGGCCTGTAGTGGGGGGTGTCTCCTTCTGGACGAGCTCCGGTTCATCCTCGCCGGCCTGGGGCGGGTGTACCAGCACCCTGTCGATAATCCCAAAGTCCTGGGCCTCAACGGGACTCATGTAGCGATCTCGCTCCATCACACTCTCTGCAGCGATAGGGGATTAGACCAAGGTTGCACATTTGCCCTTTGTATACATTGTCATTCGGGATCCCAGTTAGCTTTACCTATAATTTCCAGCTGCTGCCCAGTGTGCTTGCAGTAGATGTTATTGATCTGCCTCTTCAGCTTCAGGATCTCCTCGGCCTGAATGGCGATGTCAGTAGCCTGACCCTGTCCCAAGCACAGCCAATCAGTAACATTCCCACACGTCCCACTGGCCTGAACGTTAAACATCAACAGAGTCAGTCCTAAGTGGAAAGACCTGGTTATAGAGAAGCTGGGTATGAAGAAGCTACATCTCAACATTACAACCATATTTAATAGCAACGGCAATTTCGAAACATCTGAAAAGTTCAGCAACTGCATCAGAAGAATATATGTCCATTTGAAGTCTTAGATTTGTGTAAAGTTTTAAATCTCCTACAAGTTATTACATACGTGTTTGAAGAACAATGATACTATAGTCTCAAACACTCAGAGCGCTGCTCTGAAACGTTATGAAATTGCCATCTCTACTAAATATCAATATATTTATCTCTAACACACAAATACTTTCAGAGAAAGTGGTCTTTCTGAACTATTTTGAGAGCCTAATAAGGAATCAGAAGGCTGATCATGTGACTGCCATTTCAAAATGGAATTGCAGAACCGATTTTACACTGGAAGTGTCGCTAGGTTTCAAAACAGTTCGAACCCGAGTGTCCAATGTGCATTCACGGAGCATCTGCCCCGTCTGACTGGTGTCTAAGCCCCTCCCCCCTTTCTGCATCCTCACCCTCGCTCCCCCCGAGGGCTGGTGCACCATGATCCGGGCGTTGGGCAGCGAGTGCCGCATGCCCTTGGTGCCCGCAGCCAGGAGGAGGCTGCCCATGCTGGCCGCCTGGCCCACGCACCAGGTGGATATGGGGTTCAGGATGTACTGCATGGTGTCGTAGATCGCCAGGCCGGCCGTGACCACGCCCCCTGCAACACCGAAGGCCAGCGCATAAACACATCTACGCACGTGACACGGTTCAGAAAGTTATCCCCTACAAGTGCCACATTTAGTCACCCTGTAGTGTCAAACGGCCAAACACCTGTGACCCCCCCCCCCCCCCCGGTCCACAACGCTCTTTAGCGTTTACTTCCTGCACAGTGCTAGCCTGCTGTTCCTGCCTTATATTAGTTAACGCATGCTTGTTCTGTTATGGCTTCAACACCCAGACTTACCCGGACTGTTAATGTACATATGAATGGGTTTGTTGTTGCTCTCTGACTGCAGGAAGAGTAGTTGAGCGATGACCAGACTGGCCACAGAGTCGTCGATCTGTGGAGCAAAAAGAACACATTTAATTTGCCGGGAAAACACTCCCTTTAACATATAACTGCCACGGTGTGACAGACACATGGCCTGTGCCCCTGATCGCACGCCACGCTGACCCTGACGGGCTCACCGGTCCCATCACGCAGATGATCCTCTCCCTAAGCAGCCTGGAGTAAATGTCATAGGCGCGCTCACCCCGGCCCTGGGGACAGAATGAGCAGACTGTCGTTCACCATTATCGTGCGCGCACATTTCACAGCACTATCGTGTTATAAAGGTATGAGCGTAAATTATGGGGGGATGGGCGACTGTAATCCCCCTCCAGCAATGCAACCCCCCAGACCCCCTTAAATGGGTGGAGACCTCCATCCCCCCAATGCTCAGCCCAGAGTTATGCCCTTGTATACAGGTTTTTTCCACACCTGTATACACATCGTACATCCACATCGTACAGTACAAAGAATATGTATAATTGCAAAAGGAAGCAAAAAGGTGAGAAGGTTGAGACAGCGCCTCACCGTCTGCTCCACCACTATGGGGATGAGGGGGCTTCGCCACGGGGAGCTGTGGTGGATGAAGCGGCTCCACCTGAGCACCGAGCCCGCATTCTGCAGAAGCCGCTAAAGGGAGGCAACACGGCATCTTAATAACGGCAACCTACATAATGTCGGGGCATATTTTACATATATCCGTTTATAATACACGGAGCGACAGCGGCGGGGAATTATCCCAGGCTTGGGGGGGGCGATAAGAATTATTCCTGTAAAAGTGCCTGGGCAACGAACAAGCAAAGGAATTAGAGGAAAAAAAAACATAAAACAAAACCAGACTAATTAACTGAAACTCCAGCTTTCGATCTCATAACAGAAAACATACTGCAAAAATAATAGTGGAGAATAATGGAAATGTTCCGTAAAATGTTAAGTTAAGTTGTAAAGTGCAACATCGTACTTGGGAAACTGCACCTTCACATTGTAGAAAAGGGAGCCTGACAATACTCCCAAATGTATACTCACTGCTAAAAGCATACTGGAACCTCAGGATGCAGGTTTCACACCAATGACCCAAACTAACCCGGAAGGAAACCAGCTTACCCAGAATCCCTCTGTAAAGTCCACATGGGCGCCTCTCCACTGTCATGTGACGAGTTCAGGCCATCATGCGAAAGTTTATCTACTCCACGCTAGAGGGCAATGAAGTGTATGAGTTAAGTGTATGTGTGTGGCATTAATGTTTGCAACAACACATATAAGTTATAAAATATAACTGGATACAAAGATCGATTACCATTTAGCATAATGTTTATAATCTTTGGGTTATTTTATCTGAGTTATGAATGAATCAGTAGCGATCTTATATAGAACAATTTGTTATTGGTCATTTGGGGCCAAAATGACTTCAAAGATTCTTGCAGAATTAATTCGTATTCATAAATAAACGAATTAAATCTAAGCACATGAGTAGTAATAAAATCCACAAAGCTTCATAGACAGTTAAAGTGACGTTGCAGCAAAGTCACAGGCTGAAATGTAACTGGGTATTCGGAGAAACTGGACACATACCACCCTGCCTCGTTTGAGCGATGCATAAACTGAGATTGACACATCCGAAATATTAAGAGAGACTATTTATCTCATGTTTACTCCACACGAGTAAAAACATTAAACTGTCTTTAGAGCAGATTGAGTTAAAAATCTAATTCTGATTCAGCGTGGCTTAATTATAGATTTGTGTCTGGCTTGCCACGGTAGATAAAACGTTTCGTTTTGTCTACTGTACTGTACGTGTCCCTAGAGTTTTACATAAATTTGACTTTGCTGGAGTTTTGCTGTACTCATACAGCTTGTGTAGCCGTGGCTGTATTCACGCCACACATCTCAAACGGGTTAGGGGTGGGGCCATGATGCGTGAAACAATTGGCACATTGTCATCGGGTGTTTCGCTTCATCCACTGAACATTAATTTTACTGTCCGCAGGGAACACGAAGAGGAAAAGTTACCTGCAGGACAGCAGCTAATTAGACGGAAAGAAAGTGTCTTTTTGCTGTGTTCTCGGTTGGAGGACAAACGAGTTCGTGTTTGCGAGACTCGTCGAGCTCGATAAGACTTTCGTTCGGGGAAAACTTCGGTCTCCTTTTCGGGTCGCAGTGCTTCGCCTCGCCGTCATGTCAAACAACAGCGCCAGCAGCAGCAACCTCATTATCGCCCAAAAAGCGGTCAAACAGCTCCGTCTGGAAGCCAGTGTGCGGAGGATCAAGGTAAGGCGGACGCTGCCAGGCTCATATATTTCGGAAACGATTCTAAGTATTATCGGATTTAAACTAAATAAACAGCCGGACCATACCAAAGTCCAAAAAGCCGCCGTCTACTTAAACGGATCGTCGAAGTACAACTTAACCCACAGTTGAATGTATTACACGCAGGCGTATTGTTTTACGGCGCTTCGTCGCATTTCACGGCACTGTATTGCGTTTTGCAGTTGTGTAATATGCTTAGCACGCCTTGAAATGGGAGCAGCCCGCACTCTGTCGTCACCAAATCGCCATCGGATCGGACACTTTCGCAGGCGATCGCTCAGCACACATGGGCTTCCACACTGTAGCATCTGCCGTGTTTACAGCCGCGCTGTTACATTGTAACACTGTCACTTCCCGAGTGCTGCTGTACTGTCACCCCGCCGCGGGCTGTCTGCATGCAACGGGTGTTTCCTTCGTTACCGACTGTTCGCTGCTGTGTACTTGTGACAGTGGATCTCTTCCAACCCCATACTCACGTCTGCCGACCTGTAATTCAGATGACTTATCCCAACCCTGATATGGGTTGCAGGGAAGTTCTATAATCTGTCCAAATCCACAAGCAAAGCATTGAGATACTTCACGTTATCTTGCCTGTGTATGTCCTGTGTTTAAATAAGTCCCCTGTGGACAAATATGCGGTTATCAGGTGCCTTTGGTTACATTTGCATGGTCAGTCATATGACTGTCAAATTCTAGCTGGTCCATTTGTTTAGGAGCTTGTCCGTGGTGACAGAAATAATCTTAAAATAACTACCCTTTTCAATATTATGTATTTAGAAATATTTTTTCATTCATTGAATCGTAGTATCAACCACCAATTGGAAATTTGTTATAACCGTTGAAGGCTTAAAATGGTCATTTTCACATTAAAAGATAACGTGTGTAAACTTGTTAAAAACAACAAATTGCACCCTCAGTTCTGTGTGTGTGTGTGTGTGTGTGTGTGTGTGTGTGTGTGTGTGTATGAGTGTGGGTGAATGTGTGTGTGTCTGTGTCTGTGTGAATGTTCGCACGCACCCTGGAGTCAGGTGCATATCTGACTCCAGGGCCCCCTGACAAAATGATAAAAGCCTCCCCAATTTTAAATGTAAATTCATGTATCCCAGGGCCCCTGTAAGGTGCTGGGCCCCCTGAATCTGCCGGGGTATCCATGCCCCTGCTGCGGCCCCTGTAAGGCACTGGGGCCCCTGAATCTGCCAGAGTATCCATGCCCTGCTGTAGCCCCTGTAAGGCACTGGGCCCCCTGAATCTGCCAGGGTATCCATGCCCCTGTAAGGCACTGGGCCCCTGAATCTGGGAATCCATGCCCTACTGCGGCCCCTGAATCTGCCAGGGTATCCATGCCCTGCTGTGGCCCCTGTAAGGTGCTGGGCTCCCAGAATTCCCCGGGGTATCCATGCCCCTACTTTGTTCCCTCCAGGGATAGACTGGTTTCCCATCAGGGGTTTTCCCAGATGGTCTTCAGCCTCACTGGGAACCTGCACTAGATATGCTGGGATTGATATGTTTTCTTTCACATCGGACTGGTGTTTAGCTGCCAGAAACAGGAGTGCTGTACTGTGTCTCTATTGTGCTATAGACATACTGCAGAAGTGACTAATTTCTAAGGCATTAATTACACGTCTCGTTCAAAACAGTGTGAATGTGGAGCATAAAGGGAAGCAAAACAAGTTCTTGCAGATCTTATCATCTCCCCACTCTGGCTTTTTCTGAAGGATGAAAATAAACAAACGTTTCTGACTCCTACTCACCAGCATTTTGAGTGTCCAGTACAGCATCTCTTACTCGCTCGTCACTCCTCCTTTAGACTGGGACTCTTTTCCGGCGCTAAAGTGTATTTGTCCACTCAGGGTATGATTTGACTTCGTCATAAACCCGGAGCAGTGCGATTTATGCAGGCTGTATTTATTTTTAGTGCAGCTTTGTGTTTGAACACTCTAAAGCACTCTTAACACTGGCAGAGCATAAGGGCCTCTTTACACTGCTATATGTGGGGAAATTCTCTTTTTACACCGTCTTTGTTCTGTGTTTTGTAACATCCTGTAGCATTTTCCCAGGTCATGCATTCTAATATGTGCAGTATATGTACCTTTGTCATCTTCTGTCCTTATTGGATGTTTTATGAAGCCACTTGGGAGCTTTATTTTCTCTCAGGGATAGATGTCTGGCTGCCCATCCATCTGCTCATCTGCCCGGCTGTCTGCCTTCCTGCCTGTCTGTCTGCTTTTCTGCCTGCCTGTGTCTGCCTTCCTGCGTGCCTGTCTACCTGCCTGTCTGTCTGCCTTCCTGCCTGTCTGTCTGATTTCCGGCCTGCCTGTCTGCCTACTTGCTTTTCTGCCTGCCTGTGTCTACCTTCCTGCATGCCTTCCTGCCTGTCTGTCTGCCTTCCTGCCTGTTTGTCTGCCTTCCTGGTTTTCTGTCTGTCTGTCTGTCTGCCTTCCTGGTTTTCTGTCTGTCTGTCTGCCTTTCTCTCTGTCACCTCAGTAATGTCACATTTATCCTCTTCTTCATCCAAGGTGTCCCAGGCTGCAACAGACCTGAAGAACTTCTGCCTCCAGAATGCGCACAAGGACCCCCTTCTCATGGGTGTGCCCTCCAGCGACAACCCCTTCCGGCCCCCCAAGTCTTGTGCCCTTTTCTGAGGTGTGGCCCCTGTGTACTCGCTCCCTACTCCCTTCACTTAAGTCTAACCCTCACAGCATGTTTCCAGGGAAACGCCGAAGGTGAATCCAGCTGAAACATGCCGACAGCGTCACTGTCACACTGCTGTTTTTATAATTCCTGATAATGAGCTCTTGGCCCAGATGCTTCTTGTTTATGGTGTTTCAGGTCAGATCCTCACATCCTAGTGAATCTGAATGCTCACTTTCATTATTTTTAGTAGCTCTCCTTCCACAGTCTTTGCTTGGATTTTCCTTCCCCCCTCCCCCCCATGTCGGCTTCTACATGAGCATGAGCAACAGTAACATTATTCTTGTCTGTCGGCAGCTGACCGCCGAGGACACCAGGGCCTCACCTGCGCATCTCTCCTGGCCTCTTCACTCCACTCTCCCACTGAAGACATTTCCTGGAGGCCTTCACCCCCCCCCACCCCCGGCAGCCTGAGCTAACCTAACAAGACTTAATCATGGTTCTTTGAAAGCCTCGATATCTTCATAAGTAGTGCCTTAACGCAAAGGATCACAGCCTATTTTATCATTTTTGCACATTCTTTAGTTTAACTGCTCTAACTTGTTCCTGACAGTACCCTTTTGAGGTAGGGCTCCAACTACCTGGTTCCTTCTAGAACCCGCTATGTGAAAAGTAGCAGTACTAACACTAACATACAGTAGTGAAGCCAGCACCCTGCTGGGAAACACATTCATATTTCGCTATTGATTCCCTGGGATGACATCAGCTGTCATCACCGCGAAGCCACCAGCCGCAGCTGTTCTTTAGTTAATCAGATTAATGGTCATATTCCTCAAAGCAGCATTATGATGGATTTCCTTTACACATGGCTTGGTAAAGTTTGTCTCTGGTGGTTTGAAACTCGTGTTGATAGACTGTAGGCCTAACTAGTGACAGGAATGGTACACAATCCTATAATCAACCTGGGATGGAAGGTAAAATAGCCCAGACTGAAACACTACATCTGCCTGCTTCGGTATTGCTGACCTGGGGCACATCACAACGCCGTGGGGAGGTTCTGCCCCCTCCATCCCGTGACCTGGCGTTTGATGGAATAGTCAGACTGCGTGGGTCTGTTTGCGAAGCCTTACCTCGTTACAGATGGCGCTTTGTCCGCTTCCTTCCCGGTTTCTCCTGGCGACATGCGCCCTCTGTCTTCGTGGATCCCTTATCCTAGTGGCTTATTGCTCAGAAACGTAGGGCTGCCTCGTCTTTCACATACTGACGCCTGACAGGAAATCGGCTCCCGGCCCCAGCAAAATAAGCGAACGTGCCAATCTTGTTCACTCCGCAGGACAGAAGTAAACACTTTGACCTATGTGAGTGTTTTGTTAGTGTTTCAGAAGGAAATGCTGGGAAACCTGCCTGAAATCTCTCAGATTTTTCTTCTTTGTGTGTCTTGTGTGATTTGGTAACATGGTCAATATTCTTTAGAAAGATTATTTTCAGCTGTGAGTACAGATTTTGTTCTCCTTAAAAGAAAAACTTTAAATCCTGTTAAAATCCTGTAATATCCTTTTTGTTGAGACCCAAGTGTATCGTAGTTCCCAGTTAATAGCACAGCTTAAAATTAGTAAACGGTAGTCTTAGGGCCATATTGTTGTTTTTTTGTTATTATCTCACTTTAATGCCGATGTTTCTTTTGGGGGGGGGGGGGTGTTGAGGGTTATCGTAACATTTAAACCCAAATGTGGTGGAAAAAACTAATTCTTATTGACAGATTATTGAGTGCAGGAAATCATTATCTTATATGTGTTACATTTACAAGGTGTAACCCAATGAATCGGTTGGATGTAGATGTTTTTTTTTTTTTTTAAAGAAAAAATCTGTTTGTTTAGGGGATTATGGCGGTTGTCATTGTTTTTCAGTAAAATCTGTCAATTTGTAAAATGGCCTCCCAGAGAAATTGTTTGGAAACACAATGAATAAAGACTTAAAATGTTTAAAGATCTTGCATTTTTACAAAATGGGATTTTTAATGTGCTTAAAGAGGTATTGTGATTTATTACTATGATGGGACATTTGAAGTTAATTACAAAGTATCTTTAACAAATGGTCCGTCTGGTGTGATCTTCGACCATCGCCTACGTTTTCATGTTTTACCGTCGCGGCCCGGCCATGCCTGCACACGTAGGCTTTGTCGTACAGGATGGGTTTGTAGTTATTTGAGCAACGATAATAGGCAGCGAAACTGGTGTTTGGTGCATTCATGCGTTTTATTTACCCAATAAATGAGGGGCGTCGGGCCCCGGCAATAACCTAGTGGGGCGCTTTTGGATTTTACACGCATCGGCCAAACGGTGGCGGTACCGAGCGGGGCCTTTTCACATGATGCAGGGGCAGCAGAGAGAGCGGTAGTGAGAGAGAGGAGGAGGAGGGAGGCTGCTGCTCCTCCACTGTGTCGAAGATGGCGGTGTCTGTGTTTTCCAACGTGCGGCTCCTGTCGATCGGAGACGCCAACGGGGACATCCAGCGGCACTCGGAGCACCAGCCGCTGCGGCTGGAGGTGAAAACCACGCAGGATGCCGCCATGATCAGCCTGAATAACAGTGAGTGTTCGCCGGGGCCGCACTTCGCGTCTTACCGCGGCTACAGGCGGACAGACGGGGCTCCGGGGAAATTCGTGTGCGGCGATCAGCCGTAGGTACGTTCATCATTCTCCTCTGGAGGATGGTTAATATAGAATAAACCAGCGCTCGCATGCTCGTGTAGGACTAAACGGTACCTTATTTCCTCCAGATCTTTTGCGGGAAGCTGTAAATCGTCCCACGAAGAAGAAACGCGTCTTCGGACGGCGCACGCTTTATTCGGGCTGAGCTTATATACACACCTATGTTGCTGAACTCGCTGGTTCACTGTGTCGGCAATTAAACTGAAAGTAGCGCTACTGATATCTGGTAGTTTATAAATAGTAACAATGGCTGGCTGGTCTGCAGGCAGCTTGCGGACTTCTGGAGCCGGCGATTCACGCGTTTGCTGCCCTCCTGCGCAAATCTGTAACACAAAGTTTAACTCCGTTGCCGATTGATCATTGGGTTTTAACACAAAATGCACAGCGAGTGTCCGATAAATGGCCGTAATGCACTTTACATAACGTGCCACAGTTTCACTTCGTGCTTCATCAGGTGTGGCCACCCACTTCACGCGGAGCGCAACTGGATCCCAGTATAAATTAGGCAGCGCCGTGTATGTCGTCCTGCTGCTGGTGTTTAATAAACGGCTGTTATCTGGCATGGGGGGGGGGGACATATGCCGAGATGCGCACCTTTTGCTGCGCTCGGTGCGTGTGTAAGTTGTAAATCCCGCTTATCCCGGTGAACAATAGGTGCCCCCCCCCCCAGCCGCCGCTTTCTGCGGAGTCCATTGTCGCTGGGGTGAAAACGAGAACAAGAGAGGGTCGGGGTTATAGCTGAAACCCCGAAGAGCCATGTGCTGCAGAGCCTTAATTTAAGGAACGGTGTCGGTCTGTGTGACTGAGACCGCGGCGGGTTCGGGCCGGCCGGATACCTAGAGTTCCGCGCAGCCTTTGCGCCTGATGGGTGCGGGGCCGGTCCTGGTTAAATGTTACCATACCACATATACTACACACATACCACACTGCTGATCTCCAGCAAAGATCGCGACTGGAACTGCTTTCGTACGCCCCCGAACCGAATATATCACGAAAGTGTCGTTGCTGCGTCGAGATTAATAAAATACTTGGGACGTGTGTGGAGCAAATAGGATGAATATCTGCGCGGGTCATGCCGACCTCACAGGATTTTTCAGTTATACAAGACCTTCATCATTTCCAGCAGGTTCGGCATGCAGTCATAAGGTTTCTGGGACAGATCTGGTACCCGATGTTCTGTGGTTTAGTGTATTAACATACTGCAGGATGTTAGTGTAGGAAGGACGTTTAGTTTACGATCATCCTGATCATCGCATCAGAACAATCTGCTGCATTTCTCTGTTGGCTTTGGATCCGTTTTTTTTTTTTTTTAAAGTAGTGAAGTTCGCTTCCCGGTCGATAGAGAGCTATTCGCTGGCCAGAATCACAGCTGGATTTCATGGACTGAGCTCTATTCTGCAACATGGGTCACACTGATGCTCAGGACAGCAGGCCATGTGTATGGGATTAGACCCTGTTCAGTTTTAGCACAGATGAACCGTATCTTAATTACAGTATACGCGGGAAAGCGCCCGTCAGCACCAGGCCTTATTCGATGGCGATAAGTCATTTCACTTTCCTTTATCTCTCCATTTCTTAATTTAATTTGCAGTTTCCTGGGATTTGAACCCAGAAAGTTCAGGTTATAAATCAGCATCCTTTATCACTGTGCCGCTGCTTCGCGAGTGGGAATCTTCTGGGCAGTCCAGTTGCTTCTTGACACCGAATGGGCTCGCACACATTCTGCTGTTGGCTCCTGTCGTCGGAGGCAGCCAGTGATATTCCCCAAGTGTGTATGTGCTCTCTTCCAGATTTTGAGTGGGAGATGTACTGATATGTCTGCCTGACTGTGCCAGAGCTACATGAAGGCCTTTTAAATTTGCGTCGTCGATGTGTTATCCTTCAGGCTGCAGTACTATTCGGATGACTGCCCTGTTTTCAACAAGGTTCCTGTCGCTGAGAGTATCCCAGCTGGCCAGCTTGTTGCAGATTTCCGAGTCGTGCGGTCTAAAACCGTGGGTAAACCATTCGAAATGACTAAGAGCTGCCACACTCACCCAGCTTCTGTTTTGTTCCTTTCTTTTATATTCACGTGTAGTGGTTCTTTTGGCTGCTGGATTGTACATCTTGGCAAACGACAAATGGCGTGGCAGTCAGGAATCTGGGTCCTTATCTGTGAATGAAGCATCTGGGTGTCTGTGTGTGACAGAGGTGTCTCTCACTGTCTTCAGCAGAGGACACATGCGTGTTCAAGTGCTCGGTGTCCCGGGAGACAGAGTGCAGCCGCGTGGGCAAGCAGTCCTTCATCGTCACGCTGGGATGTAACAGCGTCCTGCTGCAGTTTGCCACGGTCACAGGTACGTCCTCTGCTTTCCCGTTCAACTGGGAAGTTGGAATTTCAACTCGATTGCCCCATGAAGTCGGGGTTCTGACTCAGAAAGTCATAGCAACCTCTGCGACCCCGACCTCAGAATTCAAGATGGCTGCTCCCGTTATCAGCATAAGTGCAAGCTGTAGTTATATACTGTTTATTAGCACTTACGTCTTATTTGTGGCTCATTAAATCAGTCGTACACACAACACTGTCCAACCGCTATCCACGAACATGTTGCCATAGATTTTCTATACGCAAAATACCACGGAATGCATTGTTATCAACTGGTATTGCTATCAGTGGCTAGTAATGTACCTGGCTAGAACCGGTTTTGCTAAATGGCTTTCCGACTTGTACTGGAACGCGGTTCACTCGGGTGCGACATCATTCCCAGCTCTGACTTCCAACCTCTGAGGCAAATGGAACGCAGCATTAGTACCTTGGACACAAATCCTGCTTCTCTGCTTTCTGTTTGCCTGCCTCCCTGTCTCCCTACCCTGTCTGT
>JAODKC010000048.1:10468062-10481413 GCA_026777985.1 Mormyrops attenuatus | reverse complement strand
GAAATGTGTCCTCTGCATTTAACCCATATGTGACAATGTGACATAGCAGGGGGCAGCTAATTCAGTGCCCAGGGAGCCGTGCTTGGGGGTGGTACCTTGCTCAGGGTACCTCAGCGGTGCCTTGCTGGTCGAGGATTCGAACCTGCAATATTTCAGTTACAAATGCAATTTGTAGTCCTCTCCTAAGAATGAACCATTTAAATGCATGCAAACCGAACACTCTGAGCAAGTGAATCACAATTAACAAGAAGTTACTTTAATAATCAAATAAAGAAATTGTTGGTCATACATAGTTTATCTATCCTGGGAGGGGGGCTACCTGAGGGTGGGATGCCAGTCCACAGGGGAAAATTCTAATCCAATAACATGACACCCTTAACCCCTACCCAGCCCTAACCTTAACCATAAGTAACCAAACAAAACACTCGATTTTTGGCAGTTTTATTTTTCTGGTTGCATTCACAGACTATAACATTGAATTTCCCTTTCTGGGGACCAAAAAAATGTTCCCCACAAGGACAAAATAACATGTTTTTTTTTTATCACATTTTGAGGAACACTGGTCTCCACAGCCTAATCTATTCATGCACACACACACAGAATCATATTTTATGAGCAAAATCTATAGACATTGTTTAGCCTAAAAAATAATCAGGAAGTTACCTGTGGGCAAACTGTGTCCTCACACCTCTACCACAGGCAGTTTGGATTCTGTCTGCATGGTGTGTGTGTGTGTGTGTGTGTGGGGGGGGGGTTTGCATAGATCACATTTGAGGACCAAATTGTCCCCAAAATGTTGTAAAACCTGAAATTTCCTTACCTTTGGGGACATCTTTTGAGGTCCCTATTTGGATAACCTCAGTTTTATAAAAAAAAGTAAAAATGCCAAAAGTCTTGTGTTTTGTTTGGTTACTTATGGTTAAGGTTAGGGCTGGGTAGGGGTTAAGGGTGTCATGTCGGGATTAGGGTTTTGCCCATAGAAATGAATGGACGGTCCCCATTTAGATAGGAACACCAACACGTGTGTGTGTGTGTGTGTGCATCTCCCTGGGTTGCCTGGGTTTCCTTTGGCTACTTTGGTTGCCTCGAGGCTCGTGCAGTGGAGTAGTAATCGCGGAAGTGAACTCGTGTCATTGTGTATCTGCTGCGTGCGTGTGTCCTGAGTTTTCCATGTTCTGTACCCATTGATCCAAGACCATCCTGAGCTGATTCTGTACTGAATAAACAGTTGGAGGATGGCTGGAATGGCCGTAAAGCACATCAATGTTCAGACACAAATTTAACAACCGAAGACCATTTCTACGTCTTAAACTTTTGTAGTTATTTTTCAATGCCCAGTAAAAAAGAAAAAAAGAAGTGTGGAACAATCTTGTGCAAGTTTCGCCAGTAAGTGGGGAAACCCCCGTGGAAAGGGCAGCCTGATGTCGCTCTGCGGAGTATAGGAAGAGGAGGGCTTAATGAAAATGCATGTAGCAAAGATAGCGGACGCAGAACTGCCATGAACTTCATTCTGGAGTGACGTAAGTTGAACAACTTTTTTGTGTAAACAAGATAGAATTATTTAATAGCATTAATAACATTTTAACATAGACATTCAACGGGGTGCGCTTTTTCTTTTCAATTTTCATCTTATGCTTTGAAGGAGTAGTCCATTTATCCGAATAAAGAGCGACAGACACTGCCCCGTTATAAACCTCACAAAGTAGCTGTGATTGCGAGGGACGCAGGCTCCAGCCGCTGGAAGATGTATGGAAGGTGAAGCTGCAGGCAGGTTCTTCAGTGGCCGAGTCGAGGCGCCTGGGCGTGGGTCGGGGTGTCTTTGGAGCTGGTGAGTGAATCCTGCAGCTCCAATCTGAAGCCCATTCAGAGGTTCTGCTGTTTCCAAATAAAATCCCGCGTTTTCATCACTGTTGTAATGAATGGCATGACCTCGTTAAAACCACCTACTAAGTCGTAGCCTTCCATTCATTTTTTGCTTTTACCACAGATCTAAAATATACTAGTTCAGCTTCTTTTTTTTATCTCGTGCCCTTCACCGGCTTCGCGATTATTGTGAGTCAACAGAAACAGGAACTGGCACATGAAAGTGTTATTGCATATTGAATTTTTGTTGCAATTAATTGGTTTTATCGATTCTTATTTACAATATACTATATACTTGTCTAAAAATTACTCAACTAACGAATGGTCGCCTCGTCTTCTTTACATAGGCTATATAACTTCGCACCTTTGTGTCGCGTTGACTTTATCTAAATATTGTTTTAGATAAAATTTAATAAAATTTTGCTATAATTCAAAATGTTCGATTTATACGCGAATATTTATATATGGAGTATTATAAATAATCTCAAAATGATCAGACTGTAGAAGTATCAACTAGAGTTCTGTTGGACATGAAGGTAAAATAACTGGTATGTTGGCTCAGGCCATTTTAACATCGCTGGAGAAACGATTACTGTAGAATAGCCATTTTTGAATTTATATGTGAATATACAGAATTGCAGGTGAGAAACTGAGTAGGCTTGAATCTTTTTGTTTTTTATTTATTTAGTAATTCTTTCTTTTCTGTTTAGTTGTCCAGATGTCCTGATAAATGGCATGGCTTACAGTCCTCTTTCTGCCTTTGGTGTGTCATGCTCTGAAAGGTGAGTGTAGTTTACTTATGCACTCTCAGAGAAAAAGGTAAAGATTTGTACCTTTGCTTGTCACTGGGGCTGTAACCTCAAGGGTCTGCCAGTTGTACCCTAGGTAAGAATACATTTCTGTACCTTAAAGAGTACAGTTACAAGGGTACAGTTCCAGTGACAGGAAAAGGTACACATTGTTACCCTCTTTTTCTGAGCGTCACATTCATATTCGTCATTTACCCAGAGGCTTTGCCGTATGCACTCGGTTCCGTCGTGCATTGTCTGGCAGGCAGATGACTGCACATCCTCAGACATAATGGCCGTGTCGGCTGGGGGTGGGACCCGCGTGCTTGGGCTAGATTTACTGTCGAAAAAAAGCCGTGCAAAAGCTTGATCAAACGCCTGTTTACGTGCGTGTCGTTTAACATCATTAAATCATGGGTTACGAGGATCAAGGACTTCTATTCTCAGTGTGCAAATGTGTTTATACTAGTGCAATAAGATTGACGATCAGTGTCATTTCATGACACAGAGGTGAGTAAAAGTTACCTCAACTGGGAAATTCACGTTTATATGAACCACCTACACTGTCCAATTTGTACCTTTGAGGTACAATTACTGGGGCTGTACCCTTGAGGGTCTGCCAATTGTACCCTTAGCTGTAGGTAAATGTACCTTTTAAGGTACAGAAGTGGACTCTGAGGAACATTTTTTTTACCATTGTGGGTACATTATTGTTGTTTGTACCTTGGGGAACAAAACTGTACCAGGGCTATACCCTTTTTCTGGCAGTATACTGGGAAAAGCTACCTGCGGAAAGACTGTACTGTCATTTGCAAGTGAGGATTGAAGTTGCAAATGGGCATGTATGTGTTTAGTATATATTAAAGTACCCTGAAAATCTGGTCTGGTTCGTGGTATCGTGTAATTCAGTTGAGTATAAGTTGTGTGGCTTTCTCTTTCGGGTCTTGTAGCTACTGTCAAAGGTTTTACTTTTTCTTCCTAGCAAATAAGATGTCATGCTGAGAAACAGGAACGGTTACTTGCCCCATTTTCATTGTCAGTCAGCACTGTGTGAAAACAGTTTCCTCTCACTTTGGCGAGTTACCTGCTCACCGCTTCTCTTCCTCTGAGCTGAGTAGCTCCTGTCTGCTCAGTAGTGAGCGTGACGGCAGCACCGGTCCTTACTCTAACCCCCCCCCGCCCCCCGTTTGGTTGTACCATCTCAGCTCCCATTATAGCCGGCCCAGCGCCCACTCTCTCTCAACCCAAGTGCTACATCCCCCATGGCGACGACCCTGACATCCACTGTTTCTGGGAGCCTGCAGACAGGTCACTGTCTCCTGCAAAGTATATGATTCACTGGAAGCCAGATGACACAGGGTGAGTTCCGACACCCTGAAGGATGTGTGTGTGGCAGAGATGGCGGGGGGTGGATTTCTGTGTTCACATGCACACCCCCCCCCCACCCATTTATCCCCAGGAATGAAGGGAAGAGAGATGCAGGTGACACGGGGGCAATCATCCCCCGCGCCAGCTTCTATAGTCATCAGCTCATGTGTGTGTGGGTGACTTCCGGGGGTGTCTCCGTGGCAGAGAAGGCCTGCTTCAACACGGCTGACATCGGTGAGTGCTCCTCGGTTCCGACCGCTCCCTCCCGGGGATGTTGGACTGACAGCGCTTCTCCTGCTCCCCTCCTCACACCCTCTATCTCCTCACTTTCTCCATCCTTTCTCTCTTCTGCCCCAGAACAGCCTTGTGCCCCTGAGGTGTTAAACCACACACTGCAGCCTCTGGAAATCATCTGGAAGGTTCTGTGCAGTAAAATGGACAGCTTTAGCTGTGAGGTTCAGTACCGCACTCAGGGCGAGGAGGGCTGGATTAAGGTGAGGCGCATGCCCCTCTCACCGCCAAGAGCCTCGAGACCCTTTGTCAGTCTGTGACACCAGTTGCTGCCTTTAGTTATTAGTTGTGTGATTGAATTTTGAATGCTTCTGCCCAGTAGACAGTGTGAGTCTGCTAAGGGGACTCTGCTGTGATTTTGAGCCATGATCTTTATGCAAGGTGCCGCATCCAGAGGAGAAAAACTTAGCTTTCATTACGCTTTCTTCTCTGTATTCCTTGTCCAGGGCAATGAGGGTGCCCAGGACACCTTTCTGCTTGAAGACGTGCAGCCGTTCAGCGTGTATGAGTTCAGGGTCAGATGTACCTGCTCAGATGGAGACAATCTTGAGGGGCCCCCAAGTGGCTGGAGCAACAGCTACATGGTGCGGATCGCTGAAGCAGGTTGGTTCACTCAAGGGACATACAGTGCAAAAGCCCAACACTCTTGGGGCCACAAGCGTTTGATGGAGACAGTTCCATTCATGAGGGGATTCTGTCTTTCTCTTTTACCACGTCAGCGCCTGTCGGAGTTCTTGATATGTGGATCCATTGTGGGGAGTCCAGTGACCACTCAGACTGCATCCTAGTATGGAAGGTATCTCAACATAACCAGCAAAGAGTAAAACCTCTGTGTGAGACATAATGATCTAGCTGATCATTATGTCATTTTTTGCCCCCTTCTTCTCAAACACTCCAAGGCCCCCTACCTCTCTCAGCCCTGGCTCATTTCTTGCCCTAGGAACTGCCCCGCCATCTTGCTCGGGGAGAGGTCATACGATACACATTAACAGTGGAGAATGAGACCAGGGTCATTTCCACAGCAGATCTCAAGTCGATGGATGGGATTCTGGGTGCTGTAACGCAGCCAGAAAACCGAAGCAGATCCTCCTTATACCAGTTACCGCTTTCACTGCACAACGTCACAGCAGTGCACCTCACTGCCGCCAACTCGAAGGGAGCGACAGAGCCGACATATCTGGCCCTCCCCTCCCCTGGTAAAGCTCCAGGTGAGGATTCTTTCTAGAGGCTATTACAGGCACTACAGCTGTATTCACACTTAATGCAGTGACGTCTGCACTGTTGGTCTCTTTTCTTAGATCCACGGTACAGTTTGTCCGTGAATGTCTCCGTGGGGGAACATGGGAGAAAACTCAATGTGTCCTGGAATTCACCCCCAGAGGTCGTAGATGACTATGTGCTGCAGCTTGATGAGGTGCAAGTCTGGCCCCCCCAGAGGTTTGACTGGATAAAAGTGAATCAGTCAGGAGACACAGTGATGGAAGGTTGGTGGGAGAGCCAGCTGTCCTGAAGTTCTGCCCAGGCTCATTTTCTCCTTGTAGCTACACAGCCTCTGGGTTGCTTCCTCCAGCCTAACCCTCATGTCTTTGGCTCAACCTGCAGGTGACTTTAGGAATTACACCCCATACAATCTGTCCCTTTTTGGCATCTCCTCAAACCGTAGACGCCTCTTGGCAATGGCCACGGTGTACACCGTCCAGGATGGTAAGTGGTACGCCTGTGTCAACATTAAAATTCTTCTACATTTCAGGCTGTCTTCGTTGGTCTAATTTATTATCAAAAACAAGACAAAAATCTTGACAAAAATGGCCGTTTCTCTCTGCTGTTCTAATTTTTCCTTCTTTGTTATCCTGTTATTTCTCTAATTTATTCTTTAGTTCCTCCAAAAGTGAAAAGATTCCAGGTGTCCAAATTATCCTCCTCAGATGTGACTTTGACCTGGCAGATGATCCCGGTCTTCGAGAGTAGGGGAGTCATCAAGAACTACAGACTGGGACTCATCAATGACACAGCAGGTACTGCCTGACGCAAAGCACTGCAGCGTACGCTGGCGGCGCAGCTAGGCCGTCGATACCTCACTGTGGCATTTGACCACATTGTGTCTGCATATTCTATCCACATGCCTTTTGCTAACCTCACCTACGCACTGACTGGGACCTAATCCATGTCAGGGAGGAGACTGTGACTTATTTCAGGTTTTACAAACTACTTCAAAACTGAAAGGCTCCTGTGCTCGGCTAAATAGTTCAGCTCTTCTTGCGCTTTGACTGGTTCGTTTCCTTGATTGAAAGACTCATCCAGCGGTTTCACATTAACATTAGTGACACATGCATGATTATGATGATGATGATGATGAAAACCCTTTATAGGAGGATTATAGGAGACTGACCAATAAGCACACAGCAAGAACTCAGCGCTGACGTGAAATCCAGGTCCTTTTAATTGAAATGCTAGTTTACAAACCCTGTCCAAGCTCGAGGTGTCCCCCTCTGACATGGATTCAGTGGTAACATCTCCATTCCCCTTTCGCTGCCCCCAGAATACAAGGTTCACCACAACCTGGACAGCTACACCATCTCAGGACTGCAGCAGGGCCGCAACCACATGGCCTGGATCTGTGCGGAAACGGAAGTTGGCAGGGGACCCAGGAGCACCATCACCTTCTTCATCCCAGCCTCCACTGGTACTCTTCACAAAAGCCCACTTAGGGGCTCCTGCTGGAGGCAGGAATGTAGTTGAATAAAGACTGTGGAACAGCAGGGAGTCTGCGGGAAGCCCTCTGGTGACCTAAGCCTCTCCAGGGAGGGACCCAGCTGCAGGTCATCTCATACATGCATATGACAGTGACCTGGATGCAGTAGCTGAATGTGGTGGAACAGGCAAAAAGCTTCTGTGCCACTGGGTTTTGTTGGCACAAGGATCGGTGCTGGTTAACCCCTTAGGCGACATAGGACAGTGTTTCTCAATCCGGTCCTTGGGGACCTGCAGACAGTCCATGTTTTTGCTCCCTCCCAGCTCCCTAGGGAGTAAAAATGTGGACTGTCTGATAGGAAGCTGGGAGGGAGCGAAAACGTGGACTGTCTGGGGGTCCCCGAGGACCAGATTAGGAAACACTGTTGTAGGGGATGCCGACTTAGCAAGCCAATTTCCCTTTGTCTCACACAGGGGGTGCTAGCGGGGAAGCTGGCGTAGGAGACCACATGGGCTTCCATTGGCATTGACAATGATGGTCATTTTTGGGACGTGTTTGGTTACACATCACCCTGTGTAAATGAGGGCATTGCTCACAGCTCCCGTGCACACATCACCCTGTGTAAATGAGGGGATTGCTCGCAGCTCCCGTGCACACATCACCCTGTGTAAATGAGGGCATTGCTCACAGCTCCCGTGCACACATCGCCCTGTGTAAATGAGGGCATTGCTCGCAGCTCCCGTGCACAGATCACCCTGTGTAAATGAGGGGATTGCCCGCAGCTCCCGTGCACAGATCGCTGGACATGGCACTAATTGGCGTCTCCTTTTCCCCTCACTTTCAGATGTTTTGATGGTGGTCTTAATTATGCTTTTCCTTGCTGGAGTGCTGTGTCTGCTCTGGTGTTGGGGGTAAGTAACATTCTCAGTGTCCTGCCGCTTCTGGTCCACTTTTCCATGGCTTATTTTCTCGTACCACTGCATTGCTCTGCTGACGTATACAGCCCAAGGAGTCTGGAAGGTTTGTCCACCTTTTGCAGTAAACTAATGACGGGAGAAATTAGGTGTTGAGAGTCATAGTGCTCTATCAATAAATGCTTACTGTTGACCCAGTGAAAACCAATGAAGTGTTCACTTACGAGTGAGTTATACCCCTAGCGGTATACAAGAAGCCCACACTATGTGTTTGGAAACTATTTTAGGAAGTACCCTCACTGTGACCTGGAACTGCTTGCACAGGTGTCCAATCAAAGGAGTGAATTTCATATAAGCTTTAGAGTGAGTTGGCTGTATTTAAGAAGAACACTTTCTGCTTTTAAGTTCTGCTTGTCCTTCTGTCCACAGGCAATCTTTGTTACCCGTCTGGTGCCATGACAAAGTACCAGACCCAAACAACAGTCGCCTGTTCAAACCTGACCAGGTACTGACCTAACCATGTCATTTAAAGTATTGCGATTCTATTCTATTCTATTCTGTTCTAGAGAAAACGGTCAGATGGTCAGTTTCTCTGGGATTTTGGGCAGGGTAATTGTTGGACAGTTACATTCTAGAGGGATCATAATTTGTTAACATCATGGGAATGAGCTGCTGAACCACAACAGGCCATCAGACTCCCTCTCCACCTTCAAGAAACACCTCAACACCCATCTGTTCCAGAAATACCTCTACTAGCCTAATATCACTTTATGGTCTTAAATGATGTTTCTTTCTCTTTGTGTGTTCATGACTCAGAATATAGGCATTTGGGAAAGCTTCTGTCCCCCTGAGTCCAACCAGAAAATGTCCTGCCTGGAAGTGGTTGAGAGGGAAGACTTTAATGGCAAGGACTTTCCGGAGGAGGAGGACACACCCTGTGTACACCTGGAGAATGAAGTAGAGGAGGAGCAGATTTCAGAAGATGGTGAAGACACAGCTTTGGCTCATTCTGCCGCGAGGACCGTGGAGGGAGACCCAGGAAGTGGAGTGAACAGCTACAGCGAGATGAATGACAGAGGAGGCGCAGAAGTAGATGGTGCGAGTATGGAAGAGCCATTCTTCCCAGACTACGAGAAGCACTTCATGCCCTGCCCATGTAATGTGTTAAGTCTTCAGCCCACTTCTGGTACCTGGAATGAGGAAGGCGAATGACTGTACAGCACGAAGCATTTGGACAACAGAACACTGACACAGCGCCTGTAGCTTCATCCTTTCTGTTTCTGTGCTGCTTGTTTGCATTATTTAGTAAATATGTCACATTTTTGGTAAGAGTTGTATGTGTTATTAAGAGAGTATTATGTAAATGTTGCACACAACTTTGCCAAATATCTGTTAGCACCAAGTAATATATGGCAACTGTGCACTCGCACATTAACTTCATACGGGTTTCACACCTATACTGATGCCACTAAAAGCTTTCCAATTGTGCAATGACTGAGCCACTCGAACAGCAAACTGAAAGCTTTACTTTGTGATAAGCTGACTTGAAACGGAAGCAATAGGCCTCTGTACATGGATGTCTTCACACTGGTATTGTGTGTCACATTTGTAAATGACACCTGGCCATGACTGTATAATTGGCCCAAAAGTATCTTAAAGCTGTGAACTTTAAAGAAAAACACACTCTTTATGTCTGTTTACTGCATCATTCCAATGAACTATATCCATATGATGAATGATTACTATATCATTATCAAGGCATGTGTACAATTCTTTAATTAAACTTGTGGCAGATATTCAGTAGGCAACACATGTTGCTTCACACTCCACAGTTGGGACACCTGGGTTGTGTGTACGGAGTTTACTTATTCTCTCTAAATTTATGCACATTTCCTCCTGCAATCCAAAAAAATGTCCTGAGGTGAACTGACGACTCTCCCTCCCTATAGGTACATATTCTCCCTCTCTTTTGCGCGCGCGCGCACAGACACACACACACACAGACACACACACACACTGCCCCATGGCCCGTGACATAAGCTTCCTGGTTGGCTCCAGGATCAGTGAGGCCCTACACTTGATAAAAAGCCTGAGAATTTGATGCCTGGGTGTCTCCTACAGTTTGCAGATGGATGAACAATGTTTCATTTCCAGTTTTGTCGCAAAATACCTGGAAAATACTTTGGAGGGCTTAAATATATATTTTAAATATATTTAAAACTATATATATATAAAGAAAACGTTCCACAACTTGATTTATATCTAAGACAAATTAGATTTTTTTAACGTGGTTGTATGCCAATGTATACGTCTACGTTATTGCAACAAAGACGGTCCCGCTCCGTTCGTAGCTCCCCACGTGACGCCCGGGAGACCGCGTTAACGCGCTAGCGGTCTCTCCTCTAGTAGCCCGTATGATTCTACAGCGGGCCGCTTCTGATTGGTTAGAGTTAGCCGTGGACGGAAGCCGAAAGGGGGCACGATGGACGGTTGAGCCGGCGTGCTTTAGCCCGGTTCTCCATTCCGAAAGCTGCTCACCGCCGAATTGTATGAGAAAGGGCTAGGGAGCGATCGAAGCGACCGCAACCCGGGCAAGAACAGGGAAATCCAGCGCATTTCTCGTTATTTTTCGCCGATCGTCATCGATATATTAGCTATTACGGAGACGCGGCGTTGAAGGATTGTACAGTTGACTTACCGTAAGATTTTCAGGTAATCTGTGTGCTT
This sequence comes from Mormyrops attenuatus, assembly GCA_026777985.1. Taxonomy (NCBI): domain Eukaryota; kingdom Metazoa; phylum Chordata; class Actinopteri; order Osteoglossiformes; family Mormyridae; genus Mormyrops; species Mormyrops attenuatus. The sequence goes on along the minus strand of JAODKC010000048.1, from coordinate 10,470,770 downwards.
ATTTCACGATCATGTTCTGTATTAGCTTGCTAGCTTAGCCGTTTATAACTAGCTAACAGGGAACTCCGCTAACTCTCGCGTGGTGAATAACTATCTTGCTAATTAACTACCTGCCGCAACTGGGGCGGATATGATGCGTACGGGAGAAAAACAGATATAAGATGCTTTAAAACCTTTCAAATGCGTACCTGATGTTGGGGGTTTAGTGGCGGTTTAGGTATCTGTAATTAATTAGCATTGCCCGCGTTTAAACATCCTGGGTGCATGGCGAACGGCGTGATTGGTTTTATATCGGACTTTGGTAGCTGACCGTGAATCAGTACGGTTTTGCGGGAAGGCGGCGGAAACGGCGGTCATTTTGGCCTTGCTTGGCACCGAAGCCGGGCGCTGCCGTGAGCCGCTAACCTCTGGCTGATACGCATTGTGTGGGATTGGAGCGGCTTGCAGCGGCGAGCCCCGCTCCGCACGCCGATTCCGCCAAGTTAGCCGCATCCCGGAGCCGTGCTTTTTTACGACGACGGCGTTTAACGAGAAGGAGAGTTTGCCTATTTACAGGTGGAGTGAAGCTTTCCGAGCGGTGTCTATCAGCAGCCGGGCGGGTGGCGTGGGGGTTGGGGGCAGGATTAGGGCGGCTAAGCCGGTTATGGGGATATCCACATCTGTGCCTTTGACTCATCCTGTCTCGTTTCCCCCTTATGCCGGACTCCTCCGCGCTCGCTCGGATCGTGGATCCGCCTTTACTGTCCATCTCTCTGGGTTAAACACAGCCGCGCGTGTCGGGCCTTGAGTCCACATTACACCCTCGGCCATGTGGGTTTGCATTTAGCCGGCTGTGTTTATATTTAGCCATTTCGTTTGCCCTTTGTGAGCGCGCAGTATATCGGTGCAGGCAACCCTCTGTTTGTAAAAATGTTATTGTGATGCCTCTGTAAAGTTTGCGCAGTTGTCTAGGTAACCGGCTGCATTGAATGTCCGCGCGACGCCTGTCCTTTCTGCGCTCGCGCCAGCCGCGCCGCGCCTGTGCGTATCGTCGTCCGTCTCACCCGAGCGATCCTCTAAATGAAAACTCCCAATTAGCATGCTTTCTGCTGGGCGCCTTGGGTCAAACGAGACTCTCTCGAGTTGCATGTATGCACAGCTACTGGATACGTGCTAGACTCTTGTAGTAATTAACGCCTCACGTGCTTCCTGTGCGCGTGTCTGCTCCCCAGCCGTACAGGATGGAATGGCAGCCAGACGAGCAAGGACTGCAGCAGGTTCTCCAGCTTCTCAAGGACTCGCAGTCCCCCAATACCGCCACGCAGAGAGCTGTGCAACAAGTATCCTTTCGTGCAATCCTCCACATCTCCATTTCCCCCCTCCTCCTCCAGCATTAGTATGCAGCAGGCGGCTCGGAGTTTTTGGCTGCTTTGAAACTGTTTTGGTGATAAGTGTTGTATTATGGTATGCTTTTGTCTGGTGCTTATCAGCTATTTCCTCAGTGTTGTCTTTAATACCGAGGTAAAGGAAGAGCAGATGCATTCCTCCATTACTCACGGAAGACGTTTAAAACGGAAACGCCTTATATGTGACCGTGAAATTTGTGGTATTTCATTCGAGCTCTGTGTGTGATTTTATCTGTACACCTTAGACACCCTTGTCTGGTGCATCCTTTGTCTGAAAAGAGATGTGTGTGTGTGTGTGTGTATATATAGGTTTTTGTTTATATCTATATAATTATATGCTTGCATGAGTGTTCATATCTATATAATTCGTTTCTCACCTGTTGCATCCTGCTTAACATTGGCACCAGAAACTGGAACAGCTAAATCAGTATCCTGACTTCAACAACTATCTCATCTTTGTCCTCACCAGGCTGAAAACTGAAGGTGGGTCTGCTATGCAGTGGTTTAGTGCGGCTTTTGACCACTGAATCAAGATGCATGTAGTGGTTTTTTTTTGGAGGGGGGGGGGAAATCAGTAAATGATGCCTCTTGTGGCTCCAGGAGATCCATACGTCTTAAACTCTTAATTTGTGCTTAAGTCTCGTTGCTTTAAGTCCTGATTAAATGCAGTTTTATTCAGTTTCAAAGAAGCCATTTCTTCGTATAAATATAAGGTAGCGTCGTCATTGCACTGGTGGACCCATAAGCTGTTAGTTTTGGGCTCCTTTGAGCTAGATATTGCCGCGATACAGTGTACAGCAGTATAATGGGGTAAAAGTGCTGCTTTTTTCCAAACAATATGTTGAAAAGTAAAGGCCTGTACTGTAGCTGTGTTAGGGTTTATTTTGATTTACAAAATGAAGAATTTTATAGGCATGCCTCTGCTTTTGTGTGATGTTACACTCCTGGCTGCAGGTGTCTTCCGTTCTGGTACCTTTATATTTGTTTATATCTGCTTGTACTGCACTGATTGGTTTATATACATTTCCTGCATGGTGCGTGCCCCCTGCTCATTGGCTAGATGAACCCACTCGCTCCCTCAGTGGCTTGATCTTGAAGAATAACGTGAAGGCCCACTACCAGAACTTCCCTCAAGCCGTGGCCGACTTCATCAAGCAGGAGTGTGTGAACAACATCGGCGATCCCTCCCCGCTCATCCGCGCCACAATCGGTAGGCATCGCTGCAGTGTTGCGGCTGGCTTCACGCCATGTCCTAAAGCTATTAATCCCTTCCATAGTGCTGGGATGAGGAGAGCAGGCAGCTGACACATCAATACTGTTTTA
>JAODKC010000048.1:10449877-10467962 GCA_026777985.1 Mormyrops attenuatus | reverse complement strand
GGGGTTAATCGAGCTGATAGAACTGTTCTTGTGGTTGGCTCTGGGGTACCTCCTGGGACATCATACCAGCTGACACATCAATACTGTTTTAGGGGTTAATCGAGCTGATAGAACTGTTCTTGTGGTTGGCTCTGGGGTACCTCCTGGGACATCATACCAGCTGACACAGGGGCTCTTAGTCATTCCAGCAGACATTAGTTTTGATGATACTTTGCTTAAAATCCCCGACTTTTTCTTCTGATGAACTTTTTTGTTTGGCTGTTGGCATGTGAATGTATTGTGGGATATGGTGCCTCCCTTCCTGACTGGTAACAGTCTTGCTCTTTCTCTCGCCACCTCGCTCTCTCCCCTCACAGGCATCCTGATCACTACCATTGCTTCTAAAGGAGAGCTGCAGATGTGGCCCGAGCTTCTCCCTCAGCTCTGTGAACTGCTCAATTCTGAGGACTACAACACTTGTGAGGTTGGCACTCCCCTCTTTGTGCTCTCCCTCCCTTGTGAGCTTTGCTCTCCCTCCCCTGTGAGCTTGGCGCGGCCCTCTTTGTGCTCTCCCTCCCCTGTGAGCTTGGCGCGGCCCTCTTTGTGCTCTCCCTCCCCTGTGAGCTTGGCGCGGCCCTCTTTGTGGTCTCCCTCCCAATGGCGCTCCAGCTCCTGATCTCTCTGCCTCTGTTGGTTTACATGCTTCTCTCTGAAGGCTCTTCAATTATCATATGGTCCTGTCCTGTCTAAGACCACGTTGCACCATTTACCACCCATTTTGTGGTCTCCAACATAGTTTGTTATTCCTCTGTAATCCTTCCCCTTTTCCCCCACTATCTATGCTTGTTTTTATACATACCACTCTGGATGTGATGGACAAATCTGTCTTGAGCAGCTGTGATAGCTAATGTATTCATACTGTCTGATCCAGGGTGATGAACTGGCACCCATCCTGTTCTGGTGTTTTCCCTTGGCTTGACTACTTCCTTTTGTCTTTAGGGCTCCTTTGGTGCTCTGCAGAAGATCTGTGAGGACTCGTCTGAGCTCCTCGACAGCGATGCCCTCAACCGGCCCCTCAACATCATGATCCCCAAGTTCCTGCAGTTCTTCAAACACTGCAGCCCTAAGATCCGGTGGGTTGTTGGTTCCCGCTTATGCCCGAACCACTTTCCTCTTTACTTTGCATTCTCATCAGTTCTGCTTATTGCGTCCTCCTCCCATTAGATCTCACGCCATTGCCTGTGTGAACCAGTTCATCATTGGTCGAGCACAAGCCCTGATGGACAACATTGACACCTTCATTGAGGTGAGTGCATACCGCCTTGCTTGTTGGGCGAACTCTATCCAGACCATAGCCTTTCTTCAGTGTCTCAACTGCTGGCAAACCTGGTCTCCCCTAGAGTCTGTTCGCACTGGCCGGGGATGAGGACCCTGAGGTGAGGAAGAACGTCTGCCGTGCACTGGTCATGCTGTTGGAGGTCCGAATCGACCGGCTTATCCCCCAGATGCACAGCATCATTCAGGTGAGGCCCGGGGTCTCTTGGCCATCTTCTCTGCTTTCCTGATGAAGCTGTCGCCGTCTTTGCAGATTAAAATGGCTCCACCTCACAGTGAACCCTCACCCCTTGACCCTGCAGTACATGCTACAGAGGACGCAGGACCCGGACGAGAACGTCGCCTTGGAGGCTTGCGAATTCTGGTTGACCTTAGCAGAGCAGCCCATCTGCAAGGAGGTTCTGGCTGGACACCTGGTCCAGTGAGTTTCTGGCTGTTAGTGCCACACATAGACGACTGTCCCAGTATTAAATCCAGGCATTGCTCTTTGGGTGCTGAATGGCACTGCTTGGGTTTGTGAGATCTTATTGGGTGTGTGTCATATCCCACAGGCTGACTCCTATCTTGGTAAATGGCATGAAGTACTCGGAGATCGACATCATCCTGCTAAAGGTTGGTTCTTTGCTCCTTAATACTTTGCAAGGCTCCCCGAATTCTCCCTGACACGTTGGGTGTGATGACCGCTTGCTTCTTGACATTACCGTGATGTTTCATGTATTCATACTGTCTGACCCATGACCTAAGATGGCAGGAAGCCCACCTGGCTGTTTCTCGGCACTCTGACTTTCCCGACATCTGCTCCTTCCCTCCCGCAGGGCGACGTGGAGGAGGATGAGGCAGTCCCGGACAGCGACCAGGACATCAAGCCACGCTTCCACAAATCACGCACCGTCACCCTGCAGCACGAGGGGGGCGGCGGGGAGGAGGGCGAGGACATCGAGGAAGAGGAAGACGACGACGATGACACGCTGTCCGACTGGAACCTGCGTGAGTCCTGAGCCCCCAAAGTCACCTCATCGAAGACCTAGAGACATATGGGACCATCTGGTCCTAGTAGACGCAGAAGTAGAACATTTAGGTTTAGCAAGAAGGTCCAAAACCGCCTTGGGAGGCACTGGGCGCTCATGACGACCTGCCGCAGTGGACGTGATGACCTGTCTGTCTTGAGTATCGGTGATGTTTCTTGTATTCATACTGTCTGATCCGCTGTAGTACTGCCTCCTAATGTTCAGAGTTACGGTTTTCAAGGGGCCGGGTGCTCTCTGCCTCTAACGACAGTGTGCTGACATGTTTGAAACGGGGGCTGTCTCGCAGGAAAGTGCTCAGCGGCTGCCCTGGACGTTCTGGCCAACGTGTTCCGCGACGACCTGCTGCCTCACCTCCTCCCCCTGCTGAAAGAGCTGCTCTTCCACCATGACTGGGTCGTCAAGGAGTCCGGCATCCTGGTTCTGGGAGCCATCGCAGAAGGTATGTCTCCTTAGCCCTTCTGAGAGAGCCGGCCTTGTTCATCAGAGCACGGCTGCATGCCGTGGATATGTTTGGAGGTGTTCGCTGCACGTGTCTTCTTGAGAGAGAGAGAGAAGTGAACAGTTATAAGCTGGTCAGTAGCTCCTGTGGTAGGATCACAGAGCATTTGTGTTTCAAGGACTTTAATTTGAGAAGCTGATTTCATTGAGGATGACCGATGGCGTGGCCTATTGTACACGCTCATCTTTGCCAACTGCTCTCTGGCGTGTCCTGTAATTTCCCCTGGGGGGCCTTCCTGGTGGGGTTTGCTTGGTAACCAGCTAGCTGGCATCCTTAATAGGTGCCCACTTCGCCTCAGCTGAACTTCTCGATTTGAAGGAGCACCGGTTCTCTTTCAAGGTCCCTCTGGATATCCGAGCGTCTCGCCCTGTCGCGGAGAGGAAGCTCAGTGGCCTTGAGCAATGAGCTTGTGTCTGCAACCTCGCACCCTTGTTCAGTCATAGCTCATGGCCCATGACCATGGTGAGGATCAGGATGTGGATTGGCCGGCGAACCGCGAGTCTCGTCTTACAACTTAACTCCTGTTTTCCTGGTCAGAAGTAGCGTGAGAGCTCCTGCAGATCACGGTGATGTCACCTGTTAGACCTCCATTCCAGTTGCCCTTCCAGTCACGGCTGTGCCAGGATATCTTGTCCATGAATACCACGAACAGGAGCAGACAGGAGATGCATCCTTGTCGGCCGACACCCACTGTGACTGGCCTTTGTGCCAAGGATGCAGACACAGCGGCCGAATAGCACACAGTAGCAGCCATGGTTCCCCGTGGTCCTGCCACACCTCCCATGGTACATGCTTTCTCAAAGTCCACGAAGTGTGTGTAGACTGTCGGTATATTTCCATGAATGAAGAAGAGCTGCTTCACGTTCCGGCTGTTCCTTCACCCACCGTCCATGCAACATTTGTGCTCCATCAACCCCAACAGCATCCAGTGTTTTGAGACTCTCTGGTTGGAGGTTTTAGTTACACCTGCAGACTTTTCATCACAGAGGCCTTCAGCTGTGAGAACCTCCTGTCCACCGGGTTCTCAGCCTGCTTCTTGAGGGTGCGTCTTCCTTTTACCTCTGAATATCCCCGGAAGTGACCAGCATCTCCATACCTTGGCTGAACACTGCCTGGCCAAGATCTCGCCTCCCCCTGTCATTAAAATGCACAAACCTCTCTGCTGTGCTTAGGTCACTGTCCTCAGAGGGGGAACTGGCAAAGTACCCCTAGATGTCCTCCACTCCTCTTTATGATCTGCTGATGGTTTCGTTGCCATGCCACTGAAATGTTGCTCTGTGCAAAGGGTTAGGTGGCAGTGTTCCCTTATGACTGACCTAGTTTATCAGCCTAATAGGATGAAGGCTAATTGGATTTGTTGTGAGGGTGTAACACTTTGTACGTCTGTGTGAATTGTTTCTGGTTATATGGCCCACACTCGTTGGGGAGTCTGATTTTTGTGATGTGTGTGTTTTGTACTAGATTAAAATGTGAGGTGTGTGCATATAAATAACCACGTTTTTGAATATTCAATGAAAAGATGCTAGATTTTGTAAACTAGAAGACCTTTCTTGTTTTCCCTGAGTGTATACATCAGGGGGGCCCATTTAGCCGTGAGAGGGGCCCCGACATGGGCCCTGCCTGTAGGGTCACCCCACACCCTGCTCTTCTCCGCTCGGGCCATCTGGAGGGCATGGTGCCTATCTTGTCTCTTGGGTCACCCCACACTCTGCTTCTCTTTGCCAGGCTGCGTGCAGGGCATGGTGCCCTTCCTGCCCGAGCTCATCCCGCATCTCATCCAGTGCCTGTGCGATAAGAAGGCCCTGGTGCGCTCCATCGCCTGCTGGACCCTCAGCCGCTACGCCCACTGGGTGGTCAGCCAGCCGCCCGACTCCTACCTCAAGCCGCTCATGACGGAGCTGCTCAAGAGGATCCTGGACGGTAACAAGAGGGTGCAGGAGGCGGCCTGCAGGTAGGCCAGTCTCTGTCGGCCAGTGTCTGTCTGTGTTTTTGTAATTTATTACGTTTTCAGGACCTGATTTCCCCACAATGTGAATCAAAACCTGTTATTTTGTTGTCATGGGGACCATTTTTTCAGTCCCCACAAGGTGAACATCGGTTTCATAAAAATCTGTGACTGCAATCAAACTATAACTGGCAAGAGTCTTGTTTTGTTTGGTTACTTATGGTTAAGGTTAGGGCTGAGTAGCGGTTAAGGTCGTCATTGGAAATGAATGGACTGTGTGTATGTGCATGGTGTCTGAAGATAATATAAATAATATTTATTGTAAAGAATTTTGGTGGCCAACAGTTTCCAGGAAACTGTTAACCCCCCCTTCAACACCACGGGTGAAGTCAGATTCCTTCATTGTTCTCTGGTTGCTCTTTGGTTTCCCTGCTTTTAAAAGATGAGTCATAATATTCCCTCCCCCCCGACTCACTGAGCCCAGCTATAGACGGCCACTCCCGTCCCCGTGCTGTACGAAGCGTGTGTGATGTTACGGGGCGGATATTAACTGTGTCCTTCACTTTACCCCCCTCCAGTGCATTCGCCACCCTGGAGGAAGAGGCCTGCATGGAGCTGGTCCCCTACCTCAGCTTCATCCTGGACACGCTGGTCTTTGCATTTGGGAAATACCAGCATAAGAACCTGCTCATCCTGTACGACGCCATCGGCACGCTGGCCGACTCCGTGGGCCACCACCTCAACCAGCCCGTGAGTCCCTCCCCCGGGCCCCCCCAATCAGCCCTGAATTGCGCCCTATGCCTGTCTTCATGCGTATCTCACTTCATGGTGTCATTTGAGCCGCCGTTTCACCCGCTTATCCTACGTGGATCACTTTAATAGACCTATCAAAATACAGGAAGTCGCCCTGGCGGTTTCCTTCAGGTAAACTGATTCCCCAGTGCGGTCTGTCCCCCCCCCCCCCACAGGAGTACATCCAGAAGCTGATGCCTCCCCTCATTCAGAAGTGGAACGAACTGAAGGATGAGGACAAAGACTTATTCCCTCTGCTGGAGGTCAGTCCTGCCACCTCTCGGGGGGGGGCTAGGGTTTCTCTTTGAGGGTGCTGTGGCAGGTATCCTGCCTCGGCACCATCTGTTCACGACTGTGCTGTCCCTCCCCCAGTGTCTGTCTTCAGTGGCCACGGCCCTGCAGAGCGGCTTCCTGCCTTACTGCGAACCAGTGTACCAGCGCTGTGTCACCCTGGTCCAGAAGACACTTGCGCAGGCCATGGTGAGACCACAAGCGCTTGCCCTCTCTGATCTCCATCTTGGTTTGTGTGGATTCTGCCCTTTTATGAAGGGACACCCATTTTACTGCGTGTGTCTGCGTACTTATGCCACTGGAGTGTTTTTGTTGCTCCTATTTTTTTTTAGTGCCCATTTGGTGGTATCACTTTGATTATCCCTGCAGTTTGATCGCTGGTTTAAGCCCTGCCTCTCGCCTGCCCCCTCCCTCCCTGCAGATGTATCATCAGCACCCTGACCAGTATGAGGCCCCTGACAAGGACTTCATGATCGTGGCCCTTGACCTGCTGAGCGGCTTGGCCGAGGGCCTCGGGGGCCACGTGGAGCAGCTGGTCGCCCGTAGCAACATCATGACGCTGCTCTTCCAGTGCATGCAGGTGCGGCCTGTCGCCAGCCGGCCGGCCCCCCGCCACTCCCAAATCCTGCGGCGTGTGTGTTCAGCACGTGTGTCTGCTCCCCACAGGACACCATGCCGGAGGTGCGCCAGAGTTCCTTCGCCCTCCTGGGGGACCTGACAAAGGCATGCTTCCCTCACGTCAAGCCTTGCATCGGTGAGCTCTGCCGTGAGTCTCTCAGCTGGGTTGGCTTTACCTGGTGTGTGTGTGGTTTTTGTTTATTTCAGAAAACTGAAAATGGCAAAAGTCTTGTATTTTGTTTGGTTACTTATGCTTAAGGTGGGTGGGGGTTTAGGGTCATTGTTGGGATTAGGGTTTTGCCCATAGAAATGAATTGACGGTCCCCACAAAGACATGAATACGTGTGTGTGTGTGTGTGCGCGCGTGTGATGCCCCATGCCTGTGTTTTACGGCCTCTCCCTTCTCTCTGCCTGGTCAGCGGAGTTCATGCCCATCCTGGGCACCAACCTGAATCCTGAGTTCATCTCCGTATGTAACAACGCGACCTGGGCCATCGGGGAGATCTCCATGCAGATGGGTGAGTGAGTGAGTGAGTTCTGCGCAGAGCGGGATGTTATGTGGGGCCGTCGGGGCTGGGCTCGCTCTCCGGCACTCAAACCCCCCCCCCCCCCCCCCCCAAGGCCCGGGGGGGGGGGGCCCCGCGGGGGGGTGGGGGGGGGGGGGGGGGGGGGGGGGGGGGGGGGGGGGTGGGGGGGCCCCGGGTGGGGGGGTGGTTTGGGGGGGCGGGGGGGGGGGGGCCGGCCCCCCGGCCCCCAACCCCCCCCCCCCCCCCAAAGGAACGCTGTGTGGATCCACAGGCTGGGCTTTTGGCTGGAGCGGGTGGGGCGTGTCTCGGCGGGATCGGGCATGGTACCCCTGACGGGATAAAGGAATCTGCTAAAAGAATAAAAATGTAATGTAATGTAAAATGCTGCACACGCTGTAATAGTGCATGTTGAAGGTTTTCTGCTCTCAAGCATCGGTGTGGAGGTTCTGTGTGAGGCATGGTAGATGTTTCTGGAAGAGCTCAGTGGTCTGCTGTGCTGGGAAGGCCACACTGCACGTGTGTGCGGCGCATGTTAGATGAGCAGTCAGTGTAGTGACTTTACGGTATCTCAACAGGGACAAGCTCCGGGAAAGGTGAAGGATGTCCAGGTGAGCTAGGGAGGCTGGCTGCACAGTTATGAGGCGGTTGTTGACGTTTTTTTGACATTCAGATGTTTCTTCTGCTACTTCCATTCGACGTCTCTTGCATTTCTCACATGCTGTGGCTGATGGCGCACAAGCTGACTTTTGGGATACCTGTGGTTTGACCTAGGCCCTCTGGTGTCTGCAGGAGCAGAGATGCAGCCTTACATTGGACTTGTCCTCAGCAATCTCGTGGAGATCATCAACCGGCCCAACACACCCAAGACCCTACTGGAGAACACAGGTACGGTTTGCCGCCGTGAGCTTACTCCACTTAAACTTTTACCTGAAGGTCTGTTTGGATTGCTCAGGTCTGTGGCATCAGCACACCCATGACGACTCTCTGAACAGACATTCGAAACCCGAATGTTAATTTGTGGATGATTTAGGCTCTGAGGTTGTGGATGTAATTTCTGGGTATGATTTTAATCATCCGTCAGACCGATGCAGCTCTGACTGTTGCTCTGTCCTCCCCCTCGCCCCGCTGCACAGCCATCACGATCGGACGGCTTGGCTACGTCTGTCCCCAGGAGGTGGCGCCGATGTTGCAGCAGTTCATCCGGCCATGGTGCGTCCCTAGCTTCCTGTCTGGGCCCTGATTCATGGGGTTCTGTGAATGTGTAAAGGTCTTCTTTCCACCACCTTTGGTGAAGACAACAATGAACTAGAGGTGTTTTATGATGGAGGGTAGAAACCCATGAGCCAAGGGCTGGAATCTCAAATCTGGGGAGAGAAGCTCTATTGTATTAGTTCTTGTCCTCAGGGTTGCAGGTTCATAACCTTGGCTTGCTGCTTAAGATATTTGTAGGTGTCTGCTTAAGGCTAGATCAGCTGACTTAGTTTTTAATTGGACATACAATTTGGACCTGAAGCAGGGAGAATACCTCAGCTCTGAGGTATTGGTTGGATGGAACCTTATAGAGTTTTACTTACACAAATGTTTTGAGGGCAGAACGAAAACTGATTGGTTCAGAGAGACAGCCAGTCAGGTTGTAGAGGAGGTGGGTCCAAGCAACTAGAGGTGGGATCAACCAATCAGATGTCTCTAGTTGCTTAGACCCACCTCCTCTACAATCTGACTGGCTGCCTATTTGAATCAATCATTTTTCTTTGTGCCCTCAGAATATTTTTGTGTAAAACTCCCACGAGCTTGGATGGAACTTGCGAGCATGTCTTATACTAGTAAACTAGTAAACAGTATTGGGCCTTGGGGTGTTATCAATGCTTGTTGTGCGTTTCACTTTGGGGTGGAGTTGGGAATGACCAGTCGTACTCCCGACGCTCTCAGGTGCACGTCACTGCGGAACATCCGCGATAATGAGGAGAAGGACTCCGCCTTCCGGGGAATCTGCGTGATGATCGGCGTTAACCCTGGTGGAGTAGTGCAGGTGAGCCACACCGTGGTGCCATGGTGACTTCCATGCCTGTGGTGCCGCCCTGCCTTTGGTCTGACGAGCAAGGACAAAGGCGGCTGGGGAGGGGCGGACTCCGGGCTTTTCCATGACACTTGTCAGTTTAGACTGGGATGGTTTGAGGAGGTGCTGATGGGATATAAGCAATGGAAAATATGATGCCGTAGTCGGGAGGTAAGGAGCATGCAGTGAGACACCCCCACCACGCGACAAACCGCCTCAGGGATGGGAACCTGAGTGCAGCCACATTAATGATGACTGGTTTTATGTCAAAGTACTTTAAGAGAAACGTACCAATCTGCATGCAAGGACACAAACAGGATGTGTGTAAAGGGGCTTGGTTGTCCTTTAGATGCACATTTAATACTGTGCGGGGTATTGAGCGCTGGACGATGCGGGTAAATGCTGCCGTTTGGAGGTGGAGGTCTGTCACGGGATAGCTGCTCCTGGGAGACACTCATTGATTGATGGTTCCTGTCTCGTTTTTGCTCCCCCCAGGACTTCATATTCTTCTGTGACGCCGTAGCCTCCTGGGTTCATCCAAAGGACGATTTGAGGGAGATGTTTTACAAGGTGGGCTGGGTGATCGTGGGGCCCTCAGACGGGGGCCCGACCCGCCGGGGTGTCACAACACGGCACTGAGCCCTCGCCTTCACCTTTTCAGATCCTCCACGGCTTCAAGGACCAGGTGGGCGATGAGAACTGGCAGCAGTTTTCCGAGCAGTTTCCCCCACTGCTGAAGGAGCGGCTGTCCACCTGTTACGGCGTGTAGGCCCTCCCTCTTGGCACGGGACACCGGTGTCAGGTACGTGTGCTGGGGGTGTGGGCGGGGCCTGCTGGGCCTTGCTCTTCCCATGCAAAGGGCAGCTGGTGCGAGTTCAGCATCACCGTAAATACGTTTTACTTGATTTTGGCTTCTCGGATATAAGGAGATGTGCTCTGCTTTGCTCTGCTCTCACGGCTCTACCTATTTCCCTCCAGGTACATCTATGGCAGGGTTACTGGGAAACTCATCCATCTCTATGTATTGCACTGCCCTGGTCGTGGGGGGAGAGGGAACTGAATGGCCTGTCCCTCCGGACAGCCTCCGACGCCCGTGGTGTCTGCGAGGGAGGGGGGTGGGAGGGGGGGGGGACCGCAGGGTCAACCCCAACAAGCCCTCACAAGCTCAGAAAAACCAAACCCAGACGGGAGGTAGCGGGTGGGAGGCTTAGACGGATCTGCAAACTTTTTACGACCATAAAAACGGGGTGGGGGGGGGGACAGGGGGAGTCTGCATTTAGACGAAGGGTTAGCAGCGCATCCTAATTGGACTTTGCCCGCCGCCGCCATCACCACCACCAGCACGGAAGCACGCGTCCCGGGCTGGCGCTGTGGGGGGGCGCTGTTGGGGCGCTGAGATGTCGGGCACCGCGGGCCTGACGGCTGCGGGGGACAGATTCTCACAGACTGACGGGAGAGGAAGCGCAGATTGCATCTTTTAAAAAATGAAAGGGAAAAAAATAAATGGCTGATACAATGTAATCACCGAGAACTGCTTCTGTAACATGACCATTCATTGTCTGGAACCAGCATCATCAGTCCTCTGTTTCCCCATTTTCCCTTTTTTTTTCCTGTGGTTTATTTTTATTTTTTCTATTTATTTTTTTACAGTTGTCCAAGGTTTTTCAGAAACTTAAGTAATCCTTCTAGGAAACGATAAGTTTTGTTTAAAATTAGGGAAATAAGGTTTATTTGCAAGGTGGTGATCGAATCAGTTGAACGTGCTGTGTAACCTGTGTTGTGTAGATGTTCTGTCTCTTATTTGCATTTTCCCAAAAGCTGGTTAAAAGGTACCTAACTATTAATCCGCCCCAGCCGTAAAACTGTGAGGAACCTACCCTAAGCAATGTAGACAATATAAGCAATGTAGAGTAAGATGGGGTTTTTTTTTTTTTAATTAAAACTAAACTTTTTTTTTTTTTGTATTAAAGTTGCCATATGGAGAAGCAAAGTCGTTTTTCTGGTCGACTGATACTGTAATGGGAGACTTATCAGTTTGCTGCTATTGCCTCTTTTAAATGCGTTGGCTTTGGATTTGAAGACGAAATGTGAGATGTATTTAAAAGGCCATAGGTGCTTAGTTTTATGCACTTCTATGGAACTGAAATCTAATCCTAACAGGTTAGTTTTGAGGAATTATTTTACAAGAATGGCCTTGATTTATATGTGTAGTGAAATTTTGAAACTACATGAATTAAAAACATCTAAAACTTGAGCTTGTGGGATAGTGTCCGGCGTCGCACCTGGATCCATACTAGTGTCTCTTCCTTTGTCTCTATACTGAGTTCTCTGTATCCTGTTGGCTTTGGTTTGTCCTCCAGTCCCTCGCAAGGCACTTTCGCTTCATTGTGGCTCCAGCGGCTTCGGGAAGAAGGCGGCGGTTGTGTTCTGTGATGCGTCGTGTCACCAGTGATAAACACACATGCATCTGTGTCGTGTGTCTTTTTCATTTGGCTTCTGCTCGTAAAGGGGACCGGCGTCTGCTTCTGTCCCATAGCTTACGGGAAGCGTGTCGAGTATCATCATAAGGCTACATCAGGCACGGCAGTACCGCATGCGGTTTTTATTCGAGGTTAATAGGAGCAGTGCTCGTCTGCCTTTTCTCACCATGTATTTTTCACGCGTTACAGTATAAGGCTGTATTTATAGTCTCTAGGTTTTGTCCTGTTAAGAATTACTTGTGAGCATTTTAACGTAAAGGCCTGTTTGTAGTCGTAAAGCAATGACTGTCCACCATTTTCTTTTTTTTTCCCTCAATGTACGTCGCTCAATGGGAGCCTGCGCCTGTTCAGGACTGGGCCGCACTAGCTTGCCATTTTTCCTGCCAAGGCTAGGATCTCAAAAGCTTTTTTTTTTTATTTTTTTTTTAAAAAAAAAAGCATAATTTAGTTGTATTGCTCAAGTTTTCCAACTCTCGCACTTCACAATTAGTAGATGTGGCCGGCAGCTGTCTGGGAAAGCTTTGCTGTTTGACCTGAGGTCATAAATGTCGCTATGTGTTCTGTCGTGTGAACACCCACCCACTTTGCATTCCTGATACGGTTTTCATTTTTTTTTTTCTTCCAGTTTTTTCCATCATCTCTACATTGTCAGTGTTTTAGGCCATTTTAAATCCATTTTTTAATTTCCCATATGTGATAGTAAACCTGTTTAAATTTAGCCATAAGAATGTAACAAAGGGGAAGAACTGGGAAAGAACTCCGGCTTATGTATAAACAGGGAATGAAGGGCGCACCTGTAAGAGCCTTGTGTGATTTAATCTCAAGACTGCAATTTTTCCCTTAAGTGTATTGCTGGTAGGATGTTAACTTATGTATCAGACGTATCACTTTTATTTTTCGTTTGTGAATGGAAAATAAAAGGTTTTGTACCAAGCTGCCAATGAATCGTTTCTTTCTGCTTGCTTTTTTCTTTCTCTTCTAGGTCGTTTTGAGGGCTTTGAAATAGAACGTATATTTAGAGGAACGTATTATTTAGTAGCTTGTATAATGAAAGATGGTTTTTCATCTGAATTGTATTAAAATGTCAGCACGATATAGAATCACGACTGACGGGCCGTGACAACATTTAAATGACAAATGTTTATAACAGTTCCTACACTGGCAGAGCAGTAAAAGGCTCGTTGCCAGTATCGACCCTATTTAAAATTAATGTTAAATGTGTCGGATATGTTGTCCATTTCCTAAACATTATTGTTCTTTTGGAAAGAGTTCCGTAATGTACGGAGGAACGAATCAACGAATAGAGAGATCAGTCTTCAGGCATATTTTCTGAAAACGTATTACTAACTTAATCCTGATTTGATTTGTTAGGAAGGTGACAACACTATCAGATGTTATGAATAAGCTTGTCGTAACAGTCCTAAAACACTTCCTGAGACTCGGCCATGCGGCAAAGCTCACCAAGCGGGGTCGCATATTTATGACGTAATATTTCGCGCCAGCGACATTTTGGGTAATTGGGTCGCAAGCTGAATGCTGTGTTTTGAAATAATCAGTTTAAGTTTTGTACTGTATCACGAAAGGAAGTCGAGCATTTTTGCAGTTTCTTGCTATAGACAAATATTTTAAAGTAGCATATGCTGATATCAAGCGCAACAAAAACGAAGCCGGTGCATCACTGTGGCTGAAAACATTCGTTGTGTACAGCGCTTGTCATTTCTTAAGAACCATCATGGACTGACTGCGCAACCGTGGCAACCTTGTATACGATGACATCTGAAAAACAACAGCAAGAGGGAAACGTTTAAAGGTAGGTGGTTTTAACTTTAGGTGTCACTGCTCTTACTAGATGTTTCGGTGTAACGAAACATGGAAACGCCTTCGGAGAGCTGGGGGGTGATTGTCCAACGGGAACAGATCTAATAACAATGGATAAAACATTTATAACCATTACGTAACCGGTATGGTACCATTTCTTGGTGGCGGTCAGCATTTAAGACAAATCTGTGAATCATTAAACAAATGAAAACTATTTCACTGTCAGAATTGTACGGCTTTACCCGTCAACTAATAGGGCCCTGTGTGCAATACAATTAGCAATTTGGAGACTGTTTAACCTGCAGAAATAAGGCTGTTGCTGCCTGTCCGTCCACAGTGGATGGATGTCGGAGACCAGAGAGCCGCTGGCGGAGAGAGAGGCTGCCACCGAGCTGAAAGGGGGCAGTAATGTGGACCATGAAATACAGCTTCCGCTAAATGCACAGTGCAAAGAGCCTGCGGGGCAAGATGTGCAAGGGTGGGCAGTTCCTGTTATACCTCTGGCTTTTACATTAATCTGCGCAGCAGTTCGTTCAGCCAGTTACCCATCCAATGTGGGTTAAAGTCACATGATTTTCTCATGAGGCAGAGCAAGGCCCAGCCTAGGCAATATGATTGTAATATGATTATATTGGTCCACTCTTTTACAGTATTCCTTTGCAGTCTCCTGTACGTTTTTGTGTTAGATTAAAAGTAAACTCCTTCCCGGTGACTTTCCAGGCGAGCGCTTTCACCGTCGCTGGCTTCTCCGGAAGGGACAGGGCTGCTGTCCTTGCCCTGGGAGATGGTGGCTCGTATCGTCTCCCACCTTCCAGCAGAGTGTGTCGTCACAGTTCTGCCCCAGGTAAGCAGGGGTACACTGCCCGTCAAGGTGATGGGGAGGCCTGCACTCTTCTCCGGGCGGCCCGGGGGACAGGTGGGGGTCCAACCCGGGCGGGATGCCAGTCCATCGCAGGGCACATGCACAGTCACACACCATGGGCAACTTAGAGGGACCAAGTACCCTGACTGCTTGTGTTTAAACTATGGGAGGAAAAGCAGGCGACATGGGGAGAGCATGCAAACTCCGCATGCACAGAGTGGGGTGCCCTTTCGCCGTCATTCAATGTCTTGTGAAAAATTACAAATTTTGGGTCTGCTGTGGATGTTTGTGAGAGACAGTCAGAATTGAACCTTTATATTGGTTAAGATTCAGTATTAAAGGGACAAGATGTGTCAGATAAAAAAAAAAAAATGGCACATGGCTCACAAAGCCTTTCGGCGATTGCAGATATCTTTTGCAGTGGGTTGGTTCACATTGATGTTCATTGCTTCCTAAGCATAGAACAGCAGGCTATTTATGAGCTGTCGACTGATTGAGTCTGACTGATGCAACAAGAGTTATATTGCCGGCAAGTCTACTGCACTGATATGAATGTATACACGTTCAAGTACAGTATGAACAGGTTCCATTTCCTGTTCCTGTGCCTCCCCCTCGCAGGTCTGCCGTGCCCTCCGTGATGTCGCTACGGACAGCGCTGCCTGGCAGCTGCGGGCTCGCCGGCTCATCGGGCCCCAAGCCTCTTTCCCCCTGGGGCCGGTGGATGGCTTTGACTGGCCGGCTGCCTGCCTGGAGATGGAGCAGCTCATCGGCGGCTGGGCCCAGCCTGGGGGGGCAGCACCAGAGGCCGACTTGGACGGGACAGTCCGAGGGGAGGGCCCCGGGGGCGGGGGTGAGGGGGCCCATCAGGAGGGAGACAGAGGGCCGGGGAACGATGAAGGGGGGCGACCAGGGCATGGAGCAGGGGGAGCAGCGGAAGACAGAGAAGAGCAGATGGGAGCAGGGGAGGTGGACGAGGTGGCTGGGCAAATGGAGGGGGAGAGAATGGAAAGAGCCATGGTGGATCTGGGTGAAGGACACGGGCAGGGAGGAGGCGACGACACTGCAGGGCGTGGCGCCCGCCCAGGTGGCCCCCCCGGCCTTGAGCACTTCTGTCTGCCCTCGGCCCACATCGCCGAAGTCAACTGCTTGTTGCTGGTGGGCCCCGAGGGGGCGCTGTGCGCCTCGGGCTCCCGCGACCGCAATGTGATCCTGTGGGACCTGCGGGAGCAGCAGCTACTGCACACGCTGCGGGCGCCGGGGCTCTTCAGCTCGCACCGTGGCTGGGTTTGGTGCCTGGCTGGCCGCGGGCCACTGCTCTGCTCAGGCTCCTTCGACAGCACGGTGCGCCTCTGGGACCTGGAGGCTGGCGGTGCCGAGTGCGGCCTCATTCGGGGCCACGCCGCTGTGCTCTGCCTGTCCTGCCAGGCTGACGTGCTGCTGGCTGGCTCCGTCGACAAGAAGGTCAGCATCTACGACACCAGGGGTTAGTCCATGCCGTCACCCCGCCCACTCACTGTCACCCTCCCACCGTCGCCCTGTCCTCCCGACACGCTGTGACCGGGAACACCGTCTCCTTGCAGCCGCGGAGCCCCTGGTGAAGAGCTTGCATCTCCACGGAAGTGCCGTTCTATGCCTCGCTGCGGATGACAAGTACATCCTGTCTGCGAGCAAAGATGGCAGCCTGGCCGTGTTTGACTGGCAGGCAGGGAAACTACTCCAGAAAATGAAGGTGCACTCTGGTCGCAGTTGAGGATGTGGTCCAGCAGGGGGCAGACATTCACACTCTTAAAGACACTCAAGAAAAGCTGGCAGACAGATAACGCACCCAGACACACAGCTATAAAATAAGGTGGCGTCTCTGTTTAGTGTTCATTGGTTACGCTACTTCACTTATGCGGAATTTCCTCCTGACACACAGCACTTAGTGTGTATGCTGGCGTTTCACGCCATGTGAAAGTGAGCCAGATTCAGTATGAGGTGAACCACTTATTCATGGTCCGCATTAGATTTTAAACTTATTTTTACTGCTGACCAATAGCTAATTTACTATAGCCCACTCTGGGACCGTTTTGTGCTAAGCCTCTCCCCTCACTCCCCAGAGAGTGTTTGGTGCTAAGCCCCTCCCCTTTCTCCCCAGAAGCCGTTTGGTGCTTAGCCCTGCCCCTCTCTTCCCAGAGACTTTCATGCTCAGCCCTACCCCTCTTTCCCCAGAGGTCGTTTCATTCTAAGCCCCTCCCCTCTCTTCCCAGGGGCTGTTTGGTGCTAGGCCCCTCCCCTCTCTCCCCAGAGACTGTTCATTCTAAGCCCCTCCTCTCTCTCCCCAGAGGTACTTTCATTCTAAGCCCCGCCCCTCTCTTCCCAGAGGCTGTTTCATGCTAAGCCCCTCCCCTCTCTCCCCAGCTGAAGTCCTACATACGCTCCATATCGTATGGTGGCCAGGAGGTGTGGGCCGGAGACAACCGCGGCATCCTGCATACCTTCTCTCTGCAGAACGGCTCCCTCAGGCCGGTGTCACAGTTTGATGTGGGGCACCGCTCCTTGGTGACGGGGGTCCATCGATCCTTCGGGGCGCTCTACACCTGCTCATCGGACCGGACCATCAAGGTACCCCCTGAGCCCTGTCACGACCAACAAGGGTTCTGCATTCAAAGAGCTTAATAGACAGTGAAGCAGACTGGATACTTTATTGGACGCTTCCAGCACAGAGTAAAAAAAATTATTCCACTAATCTGCACTAAAGGATAGGCTGCATGTCGATGCATGAACGCACAGTCTGCACGTGGAGAACTGTGTCCATCTTTATAGTGAGTAGGTAACTGTAATGTGAGTGTTATGCTCTGATGGCAGTAACTGAAATGCCATTCAGCATCCTGACCCAGTAGGTTACTGCGGGAGTTTTAGTATAATGTTACTAGGTGGGAGTATCAGTATAATGTTACTATGTGGGAGTATCGGTATAATCTTACTAGGTCACTGCGGGAGTATCAGTATAATGTTACCAGGTGGGAGTATCGGTATAATCTTACTAGGTCATTGTGGGAGTATCAGTATAATGTTACTGGCTGTATATATACTGGCCGGACCCCTTGCTGGATTCTTCACTGATACTCGGCCTGCTGTCCGCAGGTGCATCTCCCCTCTGCCCCCCCCAGGACGCTGTGTACGCTGCACCGCCAGTCTGCAGTCAATGGGGTAAGGCCTGCCCACCCCAATCCACACGCACACACCTTCTAGTGGAATTGAGTGAGATGAGTAGGCAGGGGGAAAACACTGTTTCCCATCCTTCCATGCTGCTCCAGTCACACACTCCATTTCGGAGGTTAGGCCTCGTACGCTTCAGGGGTCTCGGTCACAAGCCACAGTCGTCACACACACTCACCTGCTCACCGCCTTACTGCCCTGTGTCCCCCTGCAGGGGGGCGGGGCTTATTCCAGGCAGCCCGGGGCACAGGGCGGGGGGACACACTGAAAGGGGTGGAAGGACATCGCAGGACACATGCTCACAGACACAAATACATACACACACAACCCGGGGCACAGGGTGGGGGACACAGTGAAAGGGGTGTGAGGACATCGCAGGGCACATGCTCACAGACACAGACACATACACACACAACCCGGGGCACAGGGTGGGGGACACAGTGAAAGGGGTGTGAGGACATCGCAGGGCACATGCTCACAGACACAGACACATACACACACAACCCGGGGCACAGGGTGGGGGACACAGTGAAAGGGGTGTGAGGACATCGCAGGGCACATGCTCACAGACACAGACACATACACACACAACCCGGGGCACAGGGTGGGGGACACAGTGAAAGGGGTGTGAGGACATCGCAGGGCACATGCTCA
>JAODKC010000048.1:10412135-10424504 GCA_026777985.1 Mormyrops attenuatus | reverse complement strand
ACCTGCCATAGGGGCGATGCTGCCTGAGTGTGTCTCTACTGTCATACGGGCTATGCTGCCTGAGTGTGTCTCTCCTGTCGTAGGGGCTATGCTGTCTCAGTGTGTCTCTCCAGTCGTAGAGGCTATGCTGCCTGAGTGTGTCTCTCCAGTCGTAGAGGCTATGCTGCCTGAGTGTGTCTCTCCTACCATATGGGCTATGCTGTCTCAGTGTGTCTCTCCTGTCATAGGGGCTATGCTGCCTGAATTGTCTCACCTGCCATAGGGGCGATGCTGCCTGAGTGTGTCTCTACTGTCATACGGGCTATGCTGCCTGAGTGTGTCTCTCCTGCCATAGGGGCTACGCTGTCTCAGTGTGTCTCTCCTGTCATAGGGGCTATGCTGCCTGAATTGTCTCACCTGCCATAGGGGCTATGCTGCCTGAGTGTGTCTCTCCTGTCGTAGGGGCTATGCTGCCTGAGTGTGTCTCTCCTGTCGTAGGGGCTATGCTGTCTCAGTGTGTCTCTCCTGTCATAGGGGCTATGCTGCCTGAGTGTGTTTCTCCTGTCGTAAGGGCTATGCTGCCTGGGTGTGTCTCAAAATTAAGTGAACAAGAAGCTGCCTTAGGACTGTGGGCTCCCTTTCTCAAAGGCAGGTCAATGGAGTGAAGGAACAAACTCCAGGTTAGAGCTAACGACTCCCTCTTCCACCCGCTGGCACTCCACCGTCCTACATTTGATTCCCGAATCTGTAGACTTCCTCCTGATACCCACACGCACGTCACAGGATGGAACAATGGGTCGTAATGAGCATGGGGACACAGGAAGACCTTCTGAGGGCCACGGGCTGGGTAACGTCGCTGTAGCACTGTGGATTTCAGGGCGCTGGTCACGGCAGAGCTTATGCACCCTGCGGGGCGCCGTGCCGAGACACGGCCCTTGCAAAGTGGCACAGGCTGCGAGCCACGCTTACGCTCACGTGACGCTCCTGAGTCATTGGGCGTACGTCTGGGCACAGTGCCTCAGAGCTGCACTGGGAAAGACCCTCACTTTGCGGTCCCAAAGAGTCCTGTATCTTCCTCTGGCCAGCGTTGAAGTGCTACATATCCAGTGTATCGCTGCATTTAGATATGCATTTATATACATTTTACTTTGAATTGGTGTTTCGCTAATTTAATAATTGGTACAGAAATATGCATAGAAGTTTAAAGGCTTCTATCATTTTTTCCTTCCTGTCCTATTTTACATGTGTTATGGCATGTGGTCTATCAAAAAAGCTTTAGGAAGGATTTGGGATTTGTCGTAATTAAAGGCCATTTACGAATTTACCCTCCACAGATATTTTTGCCATAACTAACCTATTAATAAACACAAAGACATTTGAACCGTTGTGGGCATGTAAACATGTAAATATGCAAAAAGGCCTAATGCAGCCTAACACGGTGGCATTTTTTGCGTGACTCATCACCCGCAGATAGAGCGATGTGTCGCCTTTGATATTATCCGTAACTTTTCGGCTTTGAATGAGAAGGCGCTGGCTGCTGGTCGCCTTTCCTCTTTTATGTTGTAGTGTTGCTAAGAGAGGTTTGGCTACATGTCACAGAGTTGATAATGCCACACGAATCACTGAATGACACGGTAAAGACACCGATCGATCCTGTCCTGCCCCGAGCTTCTCCATGTGCACCTCCCTATCCTCGTACTACAACCTGAACATGCGTGTCTGAGTTCTGAGGGCAGTGAAGGCTGGAAGGAACAGTCCTCGCTCTGGAAACCAACCCTATACATGCGCCGTAGCCAAACCCCAGTAGCGAGCCTATACTTAAAAATGTCAGGAAGCTGGCTCAGAGCTCAGAGACCCACCCCTCACCCCAGACACACCATCCAGCTCCAGCTTTGCAGCTGCCCACCAACCCCTGGACCACGTCTAGACTCGATCCAAGGTCTTGTTTACGCTTTAATGCGCACAAAATTGAATTACCGTAGCAGTGTCCCCACATACACGGAAAGCACGCAAGAGCTGGTACTGGAGCCGTCGCTAGCCCAAGGCCAGTTTGGTGAGCCTTTGTGGCGAGACCACTGAGGTAGGGTAGTGGGTACCTGCTCAGCGGAGGTCACCATGGAGGAGGTTCTGGCCTGAGAGCTACGAGAAGCAGCGCTTACTGATTCCCTTTGCATTCGTTTTGTTTCCCTATGCCTGCTGAGTTTCAAAGCCAGAAACATGTCGCCAGTTTATGGCCAGACTGTGGAACCTTGTCCAGCAGTACTAGTCATAGTTACATTTAGCGCACATGTGAACTCTGAGTAAAGCTAATCTATTATTTTACATCAAAAAAAAAAACAACACACTATGAAAACAGCAGCATACTCTGACAGCGTTTGCACACTGTGTAAGAGGAAGACAGCCAGAATTGAAATACACATACACGAGGCATACACGTATCTAAGTATTTTAAACTCTCATGAAAGTACAGATATTCTGACAAGTAAAACCAAAACAACAGAAAACCACTGTAACCTCCAAGTCTTTTTCTAGAAAAGCTACTCACTGGAACTATTCAGCGATGTTAAGGCTGCACATGTTTTCACGCTGTACATACCCACAGTCGGCTAGCTCATAGATTCCACGGCCACAACCCTGCTGGGCTCCTCTGAGCTTCTTCCATCCAGACGGCAGGCAAGTGCGCGCCGGAGAGCCAGACGGGGCGAGAGTGAGCTCCCGGCCAGAGGAGGGAATTCCTTTTTGTCGGCGTCAGAGCCCACATCCTCCCCTCATCAGGACGGCGAGTCACAGGAAGGGGCAGGGAGGCCACGGAGCCACACAGCTGGGAGTAGAAGGGCAGGGCTCAGTTTTTTTTTCTTCGTTTTTCTGTAGAGAGACAAAGTCTAACTGTTTGCAGAGCTCCACTCTGACCTCCCCTCTGGCTCCTTATCACGCACGGGGGCCTCAGGCTGTCCTGCAACTCCCCCCTTAGTTCAACCTTTACTTTTTTTGCACCTATTCTAAAAATATGATTTTTTATACTTTGAATATAATATGAGAGGTGGTTTTCTGTGGGTTTTCAGATGAGTCAGGTTTAATTATACATTTTTATGTACATGAGGGAAGAAAAACATAGTACTTAATGTCATGGTACTTGATTAACAAGATATTCTACTGTCATGACTTGTTTGATGTCAGTATTCATTTAAGCTGTATGTTTGATCTGACTGGCAGTCGTTATCTACAGTACGTTTAATGCAAACTGTATGTATCCTAAACTAGGTGTGTTTCATGTTGAGTCGTCATTTTGCTTGCAGACCAATGAATGGAAGTGCTATTAGGTGTTTTACGACCCTGCCCCCCCAACCCCCCACCTCTCCTGCTCTCCATGACCTCCTCCCATCCGGCCACGAGCCTCGAGGCTTGTGAGAAAAAGAGCCCGCTCTGTGGGGCACACCCCTCCGAAACACAGTGAGCGCGTCACACATTCCTCACACACACGCACACCGCACACCGCTCTCGTCTCCTGGCAACAGGCTGACATGCACACACAGGCTCTGGGAGGCGTAGTCGTGTGAGCGCATGCATGCGGGTCATGCAGTCTCCTAAAAGATGCGCTTTGGGGCAAATGTACACGCCTCGGTGTGTCTGGGTCACCTGAGGTGATACTCTCAAGTTCAACTTGTATTTTATGTCTTACTGAAGATCAAGCGGGTGACGTTTAACTAATAAGCCATTTATAGTCACTGTGACTATTTACTGGCTTGTACTAGAGCCTTATGATGGCGTTCAAATATAATTTAATAAGGAATAATGCAGTATATGTCTACAGTGTCCTGTAAGAGACCCAGATTGGGTGTCTGGCTTGGTGCTGGAGGTAGTATTGCCCGTTTGTGTCTGTGATTTAATACTGATGACTGTTCATTTTACAGCCGTGCGTAAATGTGTCCCTGCTGTGTCACACCTTTGCCTCTACCAGGTGCGTGTCTGCTGTGTAGTATCCTTACTGGATGTGCGGCCGCATGTGTGTGGCCCTTAGGGGTCAGATTGCTCTCCGAGGCCTGCAGTGTGATGGCCAGGCCGGGTGTCAGTGCACTCGCCTCATAGACAGTGACTCACACATCTATAACCATGTATGATCTCAGATCCAGAGCTTGCAAAAACCCCTCGGGTTGTCATGGCAGCATAGAAGTAATTAATCATGTGTATGAAACAGGAAACACTGAGCTGAAGGTCCACCCCCTCTCCGGAACAGCACTTCCTGTGATGAAAATGTTGGATTGTAGGTATATCATCACCTCCTTATTTAGGGCCTTTTCAGACTAGTCTGAGTCCCTCTCAGTCCTGGCCATGTGAGCTCAGCTTCCTGCCTTCGCAGAGCATGGTCCAGAGCAGTCTGTACTTAATCAAGAGGCCCAGATTGGGTCCAGTCCCATTTAGTGGTAATGGTTTTGTCCTTATTTTCACTCTCTCTCCTTCTCTTTCTCCCTGGTATTTATAAGCTGGCAGTCGCCATGGAGACAAGACACACAAACAGTACAGCAGACAGGAAGTGTGATCAGAACCACAAATGGCGTCAGCGCGGCTCCCGCTCTCATGCACTCGCTCTCCCCCTCCAGCATGGCCGCTCGTCTCTGCGCCACAAGTGTGTGGCTACTGCTGTCTTTCCTAGTGCCGCTTCGCAAACTTTTGTTTTAAATTGTGATTTTACCTCTTTAACTTTTATAAAGTTAATCCTTTATAAAATACTACTTCTGGGAGGTAGAATGTCTTTCTGTTTTATGTATTTAAACCACAGTAGTTTTATTTCTGCTTTTTAATGGCAGAAAATGCGTCCGGCAGGGTCTGTTGTGTTTTACGACATGGGGTTGAGAGCTGCACGCACTGAGGGCATTGTTAACCTCCAGTATGCGTGCTGTGAGCCAGAGTGCATGTGTGTGCGCGCGCATGTGTGCGCATGTGCCTTTATTGCAGTGTGTTACATCAGATTCTTTCCCAGCAGTTACTACTGTACATGCTGTTTTTTTCTTTTCTTTTTTCTTTTTTTAAGTGGAGGCTAAATATATTTCTCTGGAAAAACCCCTCCACAGCAGACCTCCCTTTTCCCCCACTGCCTCCTCCCTCTAAATATATCCACTCTGCTCCCTCCATTGGTGTGTGCACCTCTTTCCTCCTCTCGCTGAAAGTGTTTCCTCCCCTCCTAAAAATCTGTCATCAATTTGGGGCATTTGGAGGGGGTCAAAGCCTGTCTGAAAACTGAGGTATCGAGGCCCCCCCCCCCCCTCCCCAACACAGTGACACTATGACGGCACACCTAGACATCATTCGCAGCGTTCTTAGCCCCAGCTCTTCTTCTGACCCGTGACTTTTTCACCCCCCACAGTAGGTCGTCCTCTCCCCCTATATTTTACTTTTAGCTGCACACACCGTCCAGTGGGGTCACAGAACTTTGATGGCAGTAAGTCACTGCCCCCCTGTTGCCCCTCTCTACCTGATTGGTTGGGTGCTCCTTGCATTGCACGCTGCAATCAGGGCCAAGATCGGATTGCAGTTGGCACACCTCTGCAGCATTTATATTTCTTGTCTGTCTGAAATGATGGATCCAAATGGCCGCGAAGCCTACCGCTTGATTGCCAGTGTCTGCCCTGGAGGTGCTGGGAGTGTTTCAGTGCAGACAGTCACTGGAGAAGAGTATTGTGTTGGAGACCACCTTATTCAAGTAATAAAGACCACATCATTAACAAATGTAATCCAAGTCTAGTCTGACTCCAACACGGGGGTGAGGCCGAGATGAGACCGCGTCCAGTACCAAAGCTCGGCAGCCGAGCCCAAGTCCAGAGAAACATAAGTTCAATTGTAGACCATAAATCTGAATTTTAAAAACTATGAAGTGAAGACTAAACAAATATTTCAAATTTTTACATTTAAATAATGTATTTACAATAAGCACGGCTTGGCTACATATAGACTGCGGACATACACCATAGACTCGGGAAGATTTTTTGAGTCCCAGCTGTTTGAGACTGAGTCAAGACTGAGTCCATTCATATGTGGATTCAAGACAACTGAAGTCCAAGTCTGGATTCCAGTCCAAAAATTCTGCTGGACAGGGTCAAAAATTTGTAGAATTACAGAATATGATACTGCTACACAAATAGATGAGAGACATTTCATTGCAATTCTTGTTGGAGAAATTAAAAAGACAAAGAATCAGTTAAGCGTGAGTGGTCCCTAACCAGGATATAAGTGTAAATGCATAAAGCTTACAGCTGTCATGTGCAGGGTTGTGTCATGTGATGGACCTGCAGCTGTCATGTTAAGGATGTCATAAGGATGTCATGTGACACAGTAAATGCAGGTGCAGGAGGGCCCTACTGTTGCATCCCGTAGCAGCACAAATGGGTTCTAGGCCTTATAAGTGACTTTGGTCTCCTAGGCAGCCAAGAAATAAAATGAAATGCGGGCGATGGCACCTCAGGAGTAATGCAGTGTCTCGAGGCCCGGGCCTCAGCCACCGGCAGGCTACAGCAAGTTGACATGCAGTAGATTCTAGAAGGAGTAACCGACAGGCCAAGCCACGCATGAGAAGCAGGGACACGACAGGCAGCCCTCCTGGATCCGAACACTGGCATCCCAGGGTCACACTCCCCTCAGCATCCATGTACGCGACCTGGCGGACCCAAATGTTCATTAGTGCTTCTGGGGAAGCTGTGCTCTGCTGAACTTGAGGGAACCTCTCTCCTCACCCAGTGTGAGTGTAGTGACCTTTTTCTTATGGTAGAGGAAGAAGGGACTGCACCATGGGTTGGAAGCAAAAGTCACTAGGAGTGAGACTGCTTGTCACACACAGTGACTTTATCACGATGAAATGACGAAGGTGTCATTTGGCAAAAAATCTGCCGGATGTTCGCAGGGCATAGCCGTTTCCCATCCGCTCTCATGCCGCTTGTGAACCACGTCCATCTCCATGCTCCGTTTAAGTCTGTCCATATTTGGCTCCAGTTGTGAGAGCGGCCTGCGACGAGAGCTTCTCTCCTGACTCTGACTCACCACTCCTCTGACTCAATGTGCGTTACCAAACATGGCGTCTCCCTGGAAACCCGCAGCTCCTCCTCCCGCTCCGTGTCCGCATGGACGCGGCATGCGTGTGCCTGCAGAGTGAGTCTGCACGTAAGGGTGTGGTTGGGAAGATGCGAGAAAAGAGCCAAACTTTTCGGGTATTATCCTGCAGATGCTTTAAAACTACACACTGTTGTCTCGCTTTTTAAAGTGACACTACAGTATTTTTTATAAATGCATGTATCCCATCCAGTTTTTATTTCTGAATTTCATTTGAACATTATTTTCACAACACATTACCTCAGTGCATCACTTTTAAACACTTTGTTTTTCAGCACCAGCTGTCCAGCCTTTTGATGTCTCTTCGGTTGTGAAACCTAACCTATATGTATGTGCCCCTTACGTTCACTGAAGGGAATAAAGGATCGTTTGAGAGGATTCAGTGTTTCAGACGATGGCCAGAGGCATACTGAAGCACTCCAAGAACAGGACGTCCTCTTCCCACTGTACTTGCCCCACATTACCTCAGACCACATGCTGTGACACCATCTAGTGGCAGAAATTGTATAGCAAGCAGAGATTGTAGCAGCTTGCAACATGTCTGACCCATTAATACAGTAGCATGCGTTTTCATTTATGACAAAGTTGCGGCCTAGGTGTAAGCTCTGGCAGTGAGTGATGTGTCTTTTGAGAATAAAACCTCTGGTCTGGGCAAGCTGTAGGATTTTTGACGACGTTGCTGAAGAATGGGGCCCCAAAGAGGACGCAGCCATCAGTTTTCTTAGTCACATCCATGAAGTTCCCTGTGTTCTAGTCTTCCTCTGGCCATGACTGAACACAGAAGTGTGATGTCATCTTCCGGCTTATGAAAAGCTTCTCGCTTCCTCTGTCACATTTATTTTACCATTGCTGTGAAACAGTTATAGGGTTGTGATATCATCTCAGCACAACCGCAAAGGAGAAGTAGGGCATATTGTGGAGTTACCAATCCTCACCCTGACCTTTGACTGGCTGGCTTCTTATCTGTCCTGGCCTGAGGACCGGGAGCAGATGAAGGAAGCATCATGGGAGCAACTCGTTGCACGTTGTTACTGACCTTCATGAATCCTGGGCTCTGTGACAGGTGGAGTGGAGAGCAGGCCTGGCCTGAGACTGGCAGAATTGTGGGTACCGGAGTGACAGGCCAAAGCTTTGACGTTGACTTCACCAGGTACACACAGGCCTCCAGCTCGTGCTTTATCAGGCTGTCTAGGGCATGTGGAATGACCTCCTGGACCAGTGAAGCTTAATGCTTTCTTGTGAAGGTCAGAGAGGCAAAGGTTTCAGGATTGATGACTTTTGACAAGGTACAGCCTGATTCCTAAAGCTTCAGCTTCTGAGAGTAATCACATGATGTTGCATGTACCAAATTAAAACGATTGTCAAAGTTTAATCTAGTTCTCAAACAATCTCATTAGTGTGGCCCAAGATTAATTAAATGACATTCTTAGTATGGGTTTGGCTGGAGAAATCACATCCCACTCTCTCTCTTACATCACAGCAGCTCAAATCAAGTCACTCACACAGAAGAGACTGTCACAACACCCCTTTTTAGGAGAGGCAGTTGAGATCATAACCCAGTTTCATCCACACATCCATTTATGTCATTCTGTTGTGTCATTTTCTCTTAATCATCTTGTTGCTTTTACTAATTAGTGATTTCTTGGCAGGTTTATTTATTTATTCTAGTTGTTCTCGTTCACTTGTACTGTGTATATTCTTTCTGACAAATTTAATGTGACATCATACCTAAAACTGGACATGACCTGTGTGCGTGTGTATATATTTATTGTTGTGTATATAGAGTATATCTGTAGTAATGAGACAGACTTCCTGCAGCCGATGTCACACTATACTGACAAAATGCAATGTGGTGTGAACTGTCGCCCGGCCACCAGCACTCTGTGTGAATCAGTCCCGAATGAGGTCAGTAAGGGAGGAGCCATAGAAACCTGCTGCATATCATCGTGTCAGGCCTGAGAGAGGGAAACAAGCTGCACATTTAATTAATGCAACGAGACATGAACTACAGCGGCAGAAATGCAACGTGACACAGCCAGACCAACTTGGTCGTTGGGGCAGAAATGCAGATGCTGGTAACGCTCGCCCCTTTTTCTGCAGTTCCTGCAAAAGCCACACCATGAACACGCGGGAGAGACACAGTTCTGCTATATGTAAGGCGTTAATGAGCAACACAGGCTGCGACGAGCACATGAGTTAAAGTAAGCGACTAGAAGGCGACTTCTGCCTTCTGCATTTCTGTGTACGTTTCACAGATGCCCACAAGGTCCTCTGGTGCACGGTCTTTCCTCATTCCATGCAAAATCAGTCTATTAGCCATTTTAAACACACGCTCGGTCCATATAAAACATGAGCAGTCCATAATAAAAAAGGCAATACATATTCAACGGCTGTTGTCTTTCTGTAAAGGGTTGAGCTCTCTCAGCCTCTTTTGGGTAGTGATGGGTGTAGACGCAGAGTCTGGATCGCACCTCATTCACACGCTTTAACAGCACGGTGTCACATATTTAAAGGGACCTTCACATGTCACAGTGCTGCGTAAACTCTGCTTTCATGCAGCTAATACATGACATAACCCACGTCACCTTAACATCGTCACAGCTTGTGCGCCGTGGCAACAGGAGATTATTAAACGTAGCTAGAAAGAGCCCGTGGATTCCTAATACACAAACACTGCCTTCACCAGCCAAGCGCCATTCCTGTGTTACTGGTCTGTTGTATAAGGCAGGGTGTGGTTCTCCTTTACAGTTCTGACCTAGTCCTCTCCATTTTCGGTATGACACACCAGGCTCAAGTTGAACCATCTCACTGTCGCCCTCTAGCTGTCTAGGGTGCATTGTTTATATCCATCTTTAGACAGTACAGATCTCCTAAGCGAACTGAATGTAACTGCGTACTAAAACATTTCATTCGTTTTCTAGTCAGATCATGTAATTTTTGTGTTTGTCAGTAGAAGGAGAAATGCAGAAAATTATTCAATCGGTAATTTTTTTAAGGCATGGCGGGACTGGTATCTGATTCAGAAATCCATGGCCTGTGGTTGACTTCAGGGTAAGACCTTTGAAAATGACTTGGTAAGACGTTAGATATAACTCTGTCAGGCACTGCTCTCTGCTGCCTCGGGAAGCTGAATGTCTCCTCGCCTGGCAGCTCTTTCCTCGCCAGCCTGCTTTAGTCCGTCGGATGGTGGTTGTAAGTCCCACCTCCTGCTCTGTATAAACGAATGACCCCTCTTCTTGAAGTGGTCCTGTCCTGAGGCAGGACTTGTGGGTTTTGGGGGAAAATTTGCCGGCCAGATGGGAAGTGGAGGTGCAGGTGGATCAGAAGTTGCTGAAGATCTCGTGCTTCTTGTTCCAGTCCATCTGAGGGGCTCTCTTCTTGGCGCGCATGGCGTGGAGCTTCTCCTTGGCCTCTGCGGCCGTGGGGCTTAGGTAGAGGCCACTCTCTTCAAACGGGTCCAGGAGGGGGCTCTCATCCTCGTCCAACACCTGGGAAACCGTGGCAGGGAAAACCGCTGAGCAAGGCGTGTGTCTAATGACGCATTTGTGACACAGACAGGGAGCAGAGCAGCCAGCGCAGAGCAGCACCTCGCCTCTCTCACCTGTCTGTCAGAACCGCTGGTGTCGGAGCGACTGGACTGTGAGGCGGAGCTGCCATTCACCTGGAGGCTCTCGGAGCCGTTTGTAATGGCCTGGGCACTATAATCTGGCAGGGAACATAAAGTGGTTAATGTGTAGCTAAGCACATGGAATACGGACTGTGGTTTGCTGCACTGCTGTCACATGGGTTGTGTGGTGCTCGAATTCACCAGCCTATGGTTTGCGCTCATGACTTGTTTTCTGCTCTTTGTGGTCCCTGTCGAGGCTCAAGGAGACGTGCATGTGAACTTGTCGTGGTACTTAGCAGGAAACCTCAGACCTTTACCTTTAATGTGGCTCCCTGTTGGGGTGATGCCCAGTTTTTTGAAGTGCTCGTCTGTAGCCAGGTCCACCACTAGCAGGTGAGTCTCGTTCCCGCCGCTCTTGATGAAAGCCACCACTTCTGAATGCCTCAGAGCTTCAATGTTCACACCATTTACCTGTAGCAAACCCCCCCCCCCTCATAATTTCAGAGCTGCCAGCACAGTTATCATGAAAGATGACAAGAGTGGAGTTATGAACTATCACCACCAGGTGGTGCCCTATGGTCACTGTATCTTGATATCTACCTGGTTAATCATTACTCCTTTATAGATGCAGAATGTTTATGAAATTATTTTATGAAATATGTATGTCTCCATAATAGTTTAGAGTGGTTCATAATTAATTTAGATTTATGACACAATTTGCTACAGACTGGTTATCACCTTGCAGCTGGGTGGGGGTGGGGGGGGGGGGTCACCAAAGCAGATACGAGGAAAAAGAGCTGTACTATTTGAGGGAAACAAAAAAATTCCAGGTTGTTTTCAACCAGTAAAAACACAGATGGAGGCAGCAGGTGAGCAAAACGCGCGCCCTTGGGCCCAGCGTGCTGAGCGATGGTGCGGCCAGGCCCGGCTGCCACAGCACAACAAGGCAGCTTTAACACTCGACTGTGAAATATTGATGAGTGGCCCTGGCTGTAGCCATAGTGTGGGTTTCAGGTATCAGGTACGACGGGAAGGCGGCAAGCAGACGTGCCGCTGACCAGCCCTGAGGCTCGTAACAGCCTGGGAGAGGCTGGGGGGGGCAGCCCATCCCCCTTCCCACGTACAGCATGAGCTTAGAGTTAAATCACCTACATTAGGTTACCATAACCAGCACGACCTGTCTGTCCCATTAACACCGCCTGACAGTGAGGAATGCTCCGGGCATCACAGGTCTGCAAAACATGCGTGTCACTTTAACAGTGACTGTATAATGTGCAGAAATTTCAACAAACGTGTGCAAAATCTTCAGCGTTACCTGCTTAGTTGCAAGTGTAGCTCATATTCTAGCCGTGTGTGACTGAAAAATGAATTGCTGATGTTTGTTGATGTGTGAGACCAGACTGACATTGGCAGAGCAAGAGTGCTAGAGACACCGTCCATGTCATTACCCTAATAGAGACACCGTCCATGTCATTACACTGCTAGAGACACAGTCCATGTCATTACCCTGCTAGAGACACCGTCCATGTCATTACACTGCTAGAGACACAGTCCATGTCATTACCCTGCTAGAGACACAGTCCATGTCATTACCCTGCTAGAGACACAGTCCATGTCATTACCCTAATAGAGACACCGTCCATGTCATTACACTGCTAGAGACACAGTCCATGTCATTACCCTGC
>JAODKC010000048.1:10399153-10412035 GCA_026777985.1 Mormyrops attenuatus | reverse complement strand
ACACCGTCCATGTCATTACACTGCTAGAGACACAGTCCATGTCATTACCCTGCTAGAGACACAGTCCATGTCATTACAGTGCTAGAGACACAGTCCATGTCATTACACTGCTAGAGACACAGTCCATGTCATTACCCTGCTAGAGACACAGTCCATGTCATTACACTGCTAGAGACACAGTCCATGTCATCACACTACCCTTTTATGGAAATGCTGACACACTAGCATTGAATATGCGGAGTGGCTTGATTCGGCTGGGTACTGAAGAGTGACACTCAGTGGTGTTGTAGGACAGTGTTTCATACTGGGAGCAGGAAGGGGGCAAAAACATGGTGCATCCGGGGATCCCTGAGGACCGGGCTGAGGGACACTAGTGTAAGGTCAGGGTTAAGCGTTATCATTGTCTGCTTAAATAAACTGCCCCATATCTTGCTTAGTTGCCGTTGAACTTGGGTCCTTGTTTATGGAAATGATCGCTTTTCAAAATGCTGGCTATGGGGAAAAAGGGGGGAGGGTTCTGCCCTGCTAACAAGCTGCCGACAGATGAGACAGCACGCCGCAGCAATTATAGCCCATACTAATTAGCCATTCAGCAAAACCACTCCATCCAGGAGGAAACTGCTTATTACACGCCAGTTTGCTCAGTGGGAGAATCAATCCTAATATAAGTGGCGCATCATGACGATGGCCTCTTCACGTCCCACTCCATGTTGTCGCACGTGGCGAGCTGAGGCCACAGCTGCCTTCACTTCGGCCTGATGATTCATCACGCGGTTCCTCCCTCACACTCACCTCAATGAGCCTGTCCTGAGGTTTCAGCCCGGCCCGGTCTGCCGCTGATCCTGGGTCCAGTGAACGGATGTACTGACCCGGTCGGGATTTCTCACTGTGCAGGTTGAAGCCGTAGCCTGTTTCACCTCGCAGCAGGTGGCACAGACGTGGGAAAAGCTCTGTGGTCTGAGTCTGGTTCTGCTCCTCATTTTGGGCCTGGACCTGGGCTTTGGACTTTGACTCCTGGGGTCACCAGAAAAAAAAAAAACCATTAGTGCCTGTAGTTACAATTACATGGCATTTCTGTTACTCACACCGCTGTAGCCTGCGGCATCTCAACATGAAGCAAGGGCTTGGCACACGTAAAGCTACAGGTACTCTAGTCCATCAATGGCTCATATCAGCTGACAGGATCATCAGGAATATGTGTAGTAGTCATTACTATATGAAGGATGCTAACAAAATCAAAAACACTACTTACCTCTTCAAAATAAAATGGTGTGATATTTTTATGAGCTCTGTAAGAAAACATGGGCTAACCCTCTGCTCAGAGCCCTTGGTTGGTTTTGTGTATGATACCCCTTTTAAAAACAGCCGGTCACCTGTCAGGCCTTGCATACCAAGTTAAGATGCTTGTTAAATTGATGAGCTTTGCTTCTGACAGTAGGTTAGGACCCCTGGCATTACCTGGGTATTTCTACAGCAACTCCGCTGTAGAAAAGCTCACCCGAGAGAGTGGGATTGCTCCAACAGTACCGCCCCAAATCCTTTATTTTTTAAATTATCAGCATAGAGCTTCTGTTACTGTAATCACCCTCAAGCAGCCCAGCTACACCCAACATGACACTAAAATAGGAAGGATTTGGTGACCCTGACGAGAGACAAAGGAAACTGACAAAGTTGCATTGTGGCATTGTGGCATGAACTTAGAAGCTAGGCGCCCCCTGCAGGCTGCTGAGTGATAATTCTGGTGGCTTTGAACCCCTGTTCTTCCTTCCGGTCATTCTGAGGGGTCAGACCTCCGTCCATGTACCAACACTTGAAAGCATAGAAAGCTGCAGTTTGCCAGAGGCCAGATAGGAGACGTGTGACCGACGCCTACCTAATTCTTCATGCATGTCAGAGGGTGGCGGATATGCACTTCGGCGCCTATGCATTCTCTTCATGTTTGCATAAGTGAAAACGGTCAGAAAGCTGGATTGAAACCTGCTCTGATCCAGTAATCGCAGCGAGGGCTCATTCACCAGCTGAAGTCATTACCCTGGCAGCGCAGAGAAGAAATGGGCATGACGTCATTTTCAGGCTCTCTAATGTTGTACACGCTGGCAGTCAAAGGAGGAGGAATTAAGCCGCGACAACAAATCAACAAAGCAAAGGGTTTGTTAAACAATATTGTTGCAAGTAGCGGTTTAGAAATACAGGAGTTTCGTCTCCGTTATCTCCAGAGCTGGGAAGGTCAGAAGGCCTCCAGGGTCCGGCAGTGTAGCCACAAGGGCTGTGGGCTCAGTCCCTGCATGTGAGATGAGCTGCAGAGACCATGCAGCTGGTAAGCATTAGTGCTAAGAGACAGCTGTCCTAGCCAAGCTTCCCACAACTGCATTCACTGCGTGTTCATGCACTGTGACTAATCTTGGATCAGTCACCAGCCGCCCCCTCCCACCAGCACTGAGGTACTTTATTCAAAAAAGTTCAATAGGAGTCCAACGGTACCAGTAGGTTCCAGGTTGTGGGCCTGTGTATATTCTTCTGGATGACTGCCCCAGGTAAATTAAGAGCTCACAGATCAGCGGTCAGCACAAGTTTTGCAGAAGTGGATTATGGGGCATTTAAATGCACTCCCAAGGATCTCTTCTTGCAACATCATACCTCCCCCCGACACTAATAGAGGACAAGTAAAACAGAGCTAGATCAAAAGGGAATAGGGACAGGTGCATTAAATCCTGCTATTCATTGGTATTTCCTGATGTTTTTTGATATGTCTGTGTGACATAATGTGTTCAGGCATTGGAATCAGATGGTGACCCACATACTTCTCTGCATTGGCACAGAGCCACGTCTACAAGGAGCTTTGGGGTCTGGAAGAAGCTGGTAGCAGATGCTTCCGCTATGCAAATACCTGCTCTTTGAGGTGCGTGGAGATGCTTTTCCATTTTCTCCATTTTTCCAGAGTGCCTCTTCCTAATACAGAGCCCCCCCACAGAGAGAAATGTTAATGCACCAATATCCTCAAAGGCTTGTGTGGTTGTGTCTTTTTAATATCTGCTGAGCCTGAGTGGTGTAAAAGTAAACATCTAGACACTTAATTTCTTGTATTTCTTTGTCCTGGATACCATAGAAAGCTGGATGAGGTCTTTCAAGGTGGTGGCCTAATGGTTGGGGACGTGCACTTGTAATTGAAAGGTTACTGGTTCGAATCCCCAAGCAGCAGAGTACCACTGAGGTACCCTGACCAAGGTACTGCCCCCAAGCACTGTTCCCAGGGTGCTAAATTTTGCTGTCCCCTGTTATGTCACATATAGGTTAAATGCAGGGGACACATTTCATTGCTGTGCACTGTGTGCTATGGTATGACAATATATCACTCCCTCCCCCCCTGGGAAATTCTACAAGCTGTGTTCCCCCCTGGAGGTCTAGCTGGCCAGTATCCAGAGTATCCCCTGAACTGGTACAAAGATTTTGCAGGCTTTGCACGTATTTTACATTTTTATGGGTTTTTGGAAGACAGTTAGCGATCTGGTCTTCCTGCAGACCCGAGTCCCGGCCTCGTCTGTGTCAGCATTTCCAGACTGTGCTGTATAGCTTACAGGGGCTACATGCAGCATGGCAGCAGACCTGAAGCACACAGGCTGCTTTTATTGCCCTTCACAATGAGACATTGTCATACCTGCTCGTTTGTGTACATGCTGCAAAGGGCAGCAAAAGGTCCGTAAAGCCTCGGTGGTGAAACTGGATCGGAACTCCTCAATTATTCACACCGAGTCCCGATGGATTACGGCCGTCTTAACCCTTCGAAGGCCACCACCTTGCCAGCCTCCGTCCACCGAGAGTCCCCTATCTGTTGGGAATGCTCTGGGCTTGGTCGCATGCGCTTTTAAAATCTACACAAGCTTACTGTATGTCTGTCAGGCTAAATCTCTTCTTGTGATGACTTTAGGTTAGTTTGTGAGCAGATGGGATCCCAACTGCAGGAGCCCTGACATGGCAAACGATTCCCAGTTACATCAGTGTGACAAGCGGCAAGGCACAGCAGGGTCATAAAACAGAGGTAAAAAGGTCGTTTGTTGACAAAAGAGTTTGTTGACTGTCGATGGCTGTACCTGTGCTCTCTAACCTGTCCCTGCTGGCATGACGACCACAGACCATGGGGATTCAGGGGTACAGTTTCAGTGAAATTCCCAAGTACTACACAGCCATCAGGATGCCTCTGTGGATGTGCACAGTTGCCAGCTAGCCAGCCAAATCCCAGCATGCAGCACTCTTGCACACCATAGGTCCATTGGAGAATGCAAAATATTCCTTTGATGTACATCAGACATCATCTTTTCTCGCATTAGAGATACAAGATAGCGGAGAAAATACAAATGTTCTTTATTGTCCTCTTTGAAACGTGAATGGTTGGAAGAAATGGTCATTCTGTTTTCTGTTCGTTATTCTTCTTTGTTGGTTTTTGAAGTGCCCCCCTTCCGGGGGGGATACGTGACAAAGGGGGCAGCAAACCCCAGGCACACACATAGCACCGATGAGGTTTCAGCCCCAAACCACGAATGTGTGAGCTGTGGCGTCACCCAATGAGATATGACAGGATATATCACCTTTTCCACTTATTCTGCCCCCAAAACACCAGGAATGACCTGCACACCTGTGAGCCGTCGCCCCTGGATGAGGGGAGTGTCACAGCACTGACCATGCACGTGGACACATACGTCAAACGCACTGATATCCGGTAACCTTACAACATCTGACTAATCTCTTTCTTTTCACCTCACCCTGGGTCAGCTGATGACATGTCTGAGTTATTTCTTGTCAATCCTATATACAGTATACAGTTATTCTTCAAAGGTAATGGAACTTTTCTCATGTAATATACAAGAAACCATCCTTCTATCCATTCGATAAAAATTGCAGAGAAGTGTTTTTCCCAGTTCGGGTTCCCTGTCTGCATCCCCCAGCATGGCCTCCAAACAGCTACAGCTGTTAGAACGACAGCATGTTCCCTGCCAGCAGCCTCAGTGGGTGGCGGAGACCCCAGGCAGCCTCCTAGCTGCCCTGATGTTAGATGAAACAAAGCAAAATCTAAAAGGGGCCAACTGCTAGCAGGAAACAATGTCTCCTGGCCAGGGACTACGCCAAGAATTATAAGGGATTCGACTTTTTGACTTGGATGAGAAAAAGGTAAATGTATATACATTTAATGTAATTATATATGTTAATATACAGCTATGACCTTTTACCTTTGAGCAGACCTTATTCTTCTTGCCTATTCAGAGTTTATGTTCATTCTGGAAAGTTCTTTGGCTGTAATTTTAAGCTGACAGAGGGACACAAAGCTGTGCATTTGCTAGCAGTTAAAACAAAAGGCCCTTTAACAGGATGGTTCTTTTGGTTCCAGTGGGGCTGTCGGGTTTCTCCGCATCACTTTCCCAGGGGCCCCCTCAGCTGTCAAAGCCCCAGCCTCCCAGCTTGAATTACCAAGATGTCTGCCTTCACGACACTCTCTAGAAAACGGTGCGGGCTGACGGAGCCATTCCTCTCACTGGACAAACAGGGGGGGCCCAGCTCCAAGGTGCCCACACTTCGCTGGGGCAGCACTCAAAGTGTGTTGATAAAACAGGAGAAGCGATAACATCATAAGCGGTTTGTGGGAGCTACATGCCTGTGGGAAACTCTGCGGTCCTGCTTGTGACCTTAAGACGCTCCAACATCTTCTGCACAAACAAAACGCTCCTTGTCCTTGATAGACTCTGACGTCCCCATTCTGGGAGGTGTGGAGAGCTATGGTCTAACTCCTGGGAGGCTCTGACTGTGCCCTTTCCCCATACGTGGCAACACAGAGGCCCTGGGTGATACCGCAATGCTTACAAGACGCTAAACTGCTGTGTTTTGCCCCAGGAATCTCTCAACCTTCCAAGGGCTCTTGAAAAACCCAAGTTTGAACTCTTGGGGAAAGCTTTGGAATATGCTCCATGTCTTTTCATGGCATTTCTCTCCACTGTTGATTTCTGTGAATAAACCAGCCGAATGTTGAAGGATTCTCAGGGAAACGATTTTAATATCATATTAACCCAAGACCCATATTAACCCATTGATTATCAATGTTTCCTTCCATCCACTACATAACCACACCACCAGGATCAGTGACTGGCTTCTCTTGCTGTTTCTTGTAACCCTACAGGCAGATGTTGAGCTCCACACAAGTTCACTGGGCTCCAGGCCTCCCTCTGGTTGGCTACCCACAGGGGGTGGGTGGGGGCTGACAACGCTGCTGGTGGGCTTTACATAACAGCAGCTGAAATATAACCGATCTCTATAGGGCAACACACGCTGTCCCTTCCCTGACAAGAAACCTGAGCTATGAGGATCTGTAGAGACAATAGCGGGGAGGGAAAGGGAGAGATTGAGTCACGGTGCCTGTTTGAGGTGATGAGCTTTTACCTATAGGTCGTGTTTTTTGTAGATTACCCTTGGTACCAAAATGTTGTACTGCTATGACATGGTGAGGCTCTGTCCTACACAGGATGTCTCCTGGGCTTCGACCGCACAGTCACATGACAGACGCAAAGCAAAAGCAAACGGGGCCAGAGCCTTCAAGTCCAGAGAAGGTCACACTAGTAAGCTCTCCATGATCAATGCTAAGGTGAGTGACGCTGGAGAACGAGAGAATCCTCAGGGGTTCCTAACCTCCGGTCTCTGGCCCGTATTCCACCAGGCCACAGCATGGGGCTTTTGCAGAGCACTTCCAAAAGTGAACTATATATTTTCACTTTCTAATGACCCCTCACGTTTACACATTCTGTTCGCATCTGAAAATAATGGAGAGGGTTTGACTTATGAAAGCGCCAACTGATGTGGCCACGGGTCCCTGAAATTTTTGTGTGATGCAGACCGGTCCACGAATGTCAAAAGGCAGGGAACTGTAGGCTACAGAGTCAGGCCCTAAGGAAAATAAGCTTGATATGTCAGTCGGTGTAGGAGGAAGCCCACATCTGAACCTGCAGATTTCCCCTATCAGTACGAGGGAGGCAGATGCTTGTTTTCCCACACATTCTCCAGGGCAGAATATCCCCCCCACAGCCCAGAGGAAGGGGTCGGCATTCCTCCAGCCCAGCTCCAGGCATCCCTTGGGCAAAGAGGGCTGGGGCCTCACATCTGGAAAGAGTGCAGCTGGCCAAGGAGAGGAAACTAAAGAGCGGGAGATACTGGATATGGTGAAAATACATGCTATAAAAGCAAGACAAGGGCCCTCTTCTTTCTAACACTAAATGTTGCTCCAAAGAAAGAAGATGTTTTTGAAAATGGGAAGGAGAGAAAGGGCTCATGTGAGGAGAACTGCAGCCGGGGTAATGGAACAACAGGCAATTTCCAACAACTCTGAAGAATGTCTCTAAATGCTTTGGAAC
Source organism: Mormyrops attenuatus (assembly GCA_026777985.1). Taxonomy (NCBI): domain Eukaryota; kingdom Metazoa; phylum Chordata; class Actinopteri; order Osteoglossiformes; family Mormyridae; genus Mormyrops; species Mormyrops attenuatus. Next base: position 10,404,647 of record JAODKC010000048.1, on the reverse strand, counting down.
TGTTTTCTGGTTATTTTCTGCACAGATTCTTCCTATTAATTTGCTTTGTCTGATTCTTATATGTTAACCGTGGTCCCTAGAGGGCGACTGGCTCTCCTGTTCCTGAAGTCCCTTCTGAGTCTGACCCTGTCTACACGCTGACCTTATGTCCCCATGAACATGCCGGCACACTGGCAGCCATTTAGTCAGCCATCATAATGTAAATGGAGGTTCTCTCTGTCACTGTTAACAGGCTGCCCTCCTCGTCTTTGGTGTAGGAACGTACACGTGACCTCCCCTCTGGGTGCGATTACCATCACATATGGGATTTTGCCCAGCTCCATTCACTCAGTCATCTCCATGAAGAGCTAACTCTAGGAAGGAGCTTGTTAGCAGGATCAGGACACCTCAGCCTGAAACCCTGGCACTGAATTCCTGAAGCATGACACTGGTCCAGAGTTGGAGTCCTTCCTGCAAGCAGCACAATGCTCTGGATTTCAAGCAAGGTATATTCTCCCGGAGAGAAGAACATAAGAATCACAGCCCCCCAGGAACTGCCACAATAACCAGCTGTGCAGAATCACAGCCCCCCAGGAACTGCCACAGTAACCAGCTGTGCAGAATCACAGCCCCCCAGGAACTGCCACAGTAACCAGCTGTGCAGAATCACAGCATGAATAAATGCATCATATAAATTCACCACACGATACATTTTACAGGTATTTTTTTAACATGCAATGAATAACGTGAATCGTATGTTTCATATTAGCATCTGGATGGTGCATCACGCATAGGTGCTCTGTGGTATCTCAGGTGTGCAGCATGTGGTTGCAAACTCTGTCTGGAGTGATTTGGGGTGAGACGTGGGTCTGGGCACGGACACCACCCACAACACACAACAGTGACAAAGTCATCTACCCTTTTAACACTCCAGAAGCCGTCAGTGGCCATGACCTGAGACCAGGTCCAACGTGGTCTTACTGGAGAGTTGCTACCCTTGTCCTTTTGCCCCAGGTAAGGCAAGATCCAGAGAGATTTTGGAAAGGGGGTGTTTCAACACACCATCTATCCATGAAGAAATGGCTCAGTTTATTTGATAGGATACTGAAACACTGAAGACTAAGGGTTCATGGATTCATCCATCTTCCAACCACTTATGCTGCTCAGGGTTGTAGAGAGCCTGCAACCTATTCCATATTGATACAGAATGCTAAAATTCCTGGTCTCCAGTGTACTTTGGAAAGCAGACAATTAGAAACGTCCCCTGGATTTACTTCCAATCAGCCTCATTCATTAACCCTAGAAAGCTAAGAGTAAACGCCACTGTACATTAAAGGGACAGCGTAAAAACATGCAGGAAGCATCTTGGCGTGCACTGCTGCCTGTTGTAGCCACCCAGAGTCTCTCACTGGATCTTTGTGCAGGAAAGTGCAAAACATGCACCAGACACAGTGCAGATTCTTCTAAATATCCAGATGGCCCATCTGAAATGACAGGTCTCCATAGGAGGTTTTGTAATGGCTGCACTGGCCCTAATATGTGCTAAAGGAATTGCCAGTAATAGGGGAACAGAAGGGAGCCTTGCGAGAGCTGGGTAGGCCAAAGATGGTCGGTTAAACAGGAAAGGGGCAGAGCGGAGAGGTGTCACATATCGCTGAGCGCTGCCTGCATCACACAGGCTTATTAGAACAATGTGTTCCCAGCGATGCTGAGCAGTGGCCGGGGCCCCTTTGCCCTGCGCTGATGGCAGCCTGGAGGTAAAACCTCAGCCGGCTTGGGGACCCAGTGCCTGAATCAGGGAAATGACCAAAAGCAGCCTCTCAGTCTGCATCGAACTCCCCACACCAGCAAACCTCTTTCTGTACTTCAGCTTGGGACTTAGCTAAACCTGGGTTCTGCTTCTGAACTTGGTCTTTGGATCAGTAACGGCCCACACTAATTGCATTTCTGCTAACTGTGGTCTCAACTGTGAGCAACCTGAAGGAAGCCTGACCACAGTAATAATAATAATAATAATAATAATAATAATGGGGGAATTGTCTTTACACCTCCCTCAACTTACGCAAAGGGCAGCCACCTGTAGCGGCGCCCCGGGAGCTGGGGGTTAGGGGCCTCGCTCAAGGACACGCAGACGTGCTGAAGCTGGGTTTGAACTGGCGACTTTGTGATTACAGGCACGCAGGCTTAGCCCACTAGGGTCCCTCAGCCTCGGGCTCAGCTTCACAAGCTGGGGAGCAGAGACCAGGCCAGGAGCCGGGCAGCCTGCTCCTGCACCCCACTGCTCCTGCACCCCACTGCTCCAACATCCAACTGCTCATGCACCCCAATGCTCCTGCACCCCACTGCTCCTGCACCCCACTGCTCCTGCATCCAACTGCTCCTGCACCCCAATGCTCCTGCACCCCACTACTCCTGCATCCAACTGCTCCTGCACCCCTATGCTCCTGCACCCCACTGCTCCTGCATCCAACTGCTCCTGCACCCCACTGCTCTTGCAGTCAACTGCTCCTGCACCCCACTGCTCCTGCACCCCACTGCTCCTGCAGATGGTCCTCTTGGGGGCATTTACCCCTAAGCTGAGCTGCTGGTGCCCAGGCTCCTCCTTGTGCCCTCTGCTCCTGCGTGAAGCAGCAGGGCCCAGTACGATGAGGCTCCCCCTTTTCCAGCTCTGCTGGGCACACGTACACCGAGGCCTGCCGCCCTGCTAACAGCCAGAGGATTTCTTTGACTTTTCAGAGCAAAGATGAACATACTGTCTGAGTCGGCTGGCCTGGATCGATCGGTTTTCCTGATAACATCTCCTGGAGGTGATCAGCATGAACTGAGGCAGTAGCTGCTTTTTCTATGGAAAATCTTACTGCGTCTGAGCAGGACAAATATCACAGTACTCATGGTCCCAAATATCACAGTAGTCGTGGTCCCAAATATCACAGTAGTCATGGTCCCTAATATCACAGTAGTCATGGTCCCAAATATCACAGTACTCATGGTCCCTAATATCACAGTACTCATGGTCCCAAATATCACAGTACTCATGGTCCCAAATATCACAGTACTCATGGTCCCAAATATCACAGTACTCATGGTCCCTAATATCACAGTACTCATGGTCCCTAATATCACAGTACTCATGGTCCCTAATATCACAGTACTCATGGTCCCAAATATCACAGTACTCGTGGTCCCTAATATCACAGTACTCGTGGTCCCAAATATCACAGTACTCGTGGTCCCAAATATCACAGTACTCATGGTCCCTAATATCACAGTACTCATGGTCCCTAGTATCACAGTACTCATGGTCCCTAATATCACAGTACTCATGGTCCCAAATATCACAGTACTCATGGTCCCTAATATCACAGTACTCATGGTCCCTAATATCACAGTACTCATGGTCCCTAATATCACAGTACTCATGGTCCCAAATATCACAGTACTCGTGGTCCCTAATATCACAGTACTCGTGGTCCCAAATATCACAGTACTCGTGGTCCCAAATATCACAGTACTCATGGTCCCTAATATCACAGTACTCATGGTCCCTAGTATCACAGTACTCATGGTCCCTAATATCACAGTACTCATGGTCCCAAATATCACAGTACTCATGGTCCCTAATATCACAGTACTCGTGGTCCCAAATATCACAGTACTCGTGGTCCCTAATATCACAGTACTCACGGTCCCTAATATCACAGTACTCATGGTCCCAAATATCACAGTACTCATGGTACCTCTCCATGTGGCAGGTTTTCGGCAGGACGAAGCAAAACAGCGTGACCACTGCTGCTGACCGTTCTGGATTGATCACGAGGAAAACGGCAGCCATGGTGCAGACTGTTCTAGATAAATATGCCCCCCACAGCCAGATTGAGAAAGAACAAAGTTCACAACATCCCCGCCTGCCCACCAGACGGGGGAGGGCTGTCCACTGAGTGCGCTTGGAAAATGTCTCTGTGCACATGGACAGTCCTTAAAAATACATTCCAGCATTGTCCTTCAGTCCATATGGTTCTGTAAATATCTGCACGTCACTTGGCTTTAGTCCCTGAGTCTGTTGTAGCTAAGAGTTACGTATGACTGTATGAAAGACAAAATGCTGAATCCTAAGCTAACGACCCCCCCTGCCTAATGCATGGAAAAACAGCCATACAGATGTGTTTATGGGTTGTTACTTTTTGTTTTACCCTCACCACAAGCCCCCCCCCCACCCCCACATAGTTCCTCTTGTGATATTTCTCAATAGCAGGGAAACCATAGGTGTCGTGGAATGGGACCATGCAAATCAAATTTTATCTTCTAAGAGACACAGCCTGGGGATAAGCGCTTTCTTCTTGGCAGAGAGGCACTCCTGCTTCTCCAAGCCACTCATTGACCCCCCCCCCGCCTCCAATTCCCTTTTAAAGGTTTTCTGTTTCAGCCTCGATTTCTCAACCCTGCTTTTCAGCCCAGCAGCAGCCAGCGATCTGTTAAGGAGGCACTGGGTACATTTCCGGGCTTAACCGGGGTGTCCCGATACGCAGACAGCTGGGACAGAGATACCAGACCTTTGGAGCACAAACAGCTGAACGGCTGATCTTAGGTAGAGTGCTCTCTGGACAGAGCGCCGATTGGACCCGTAAGTCGCCGCAGAAGACGGCCCTTTTTTCCCCGATCGGAGCAGTTAGCAGCCTAAATGAAAACACATGTTCAGCGAAAGCATGAAACAGGAGTTAGAGAAGCTGAGGCCGCAGAATGATGGGATCGCAAACAAAAGCAGGTCTCATCTTCTCAAGAGCTGTATCCTGTTTTCCGAATCTGAGTGGAATTAAGGAAAAAAAGCACAAACTTTCCAGCTCGGCTTCTGACTGTGGCGTTTTTCTTTTTGTTGATACAGCAGCACAGTATTTTGTGAATCCAAACACGCGTCATGTGAACTAAGCCTCCATATCAGTTATTTCTGGGAAATGTTAATCAGCTAATCACTGTCACTAGACATCCCTTCTTAGAATGAACTCCAGCCCGTTCCCTATGACACACTCATCACGGCATTTATGCTGCCTGGAAAGTGCCCCTGACCTTCACATGCGAAGATCCTCTGACTGCTCACTCTGTGCACCATAGCTGCACGTGATCAGCCAATGTTCATATTCCCACTGGTCACCAGAACAGCATTGTCCTCAGGACCATGTTCTCCATTCCTCAAACAGAAACATTTTCCATCATACCCAGATTTGGTTGCAGGCTGCGTGATCAGATTTCAGATAAACGTCAGGTTTGGGTCCGCCAGGCTGCACCCTGGATTACCTTCACGTGCACCAGCGTCACCGAGGGACATGACACAATCACCCGCTGTCGCCTGTCTGTGCTTTGTTTGTACTCACACCAGTATCCATGTGCATGTCAATCTAATAGTCTAATAACATGGACCAACATGCTTGTAATATGCTTAGATCAGGGTCTCCAACTCCGGTCCTGGAGAGCTACTGTCCAGAAGGTTTTCTATCCTACCTGGCTTCTGATGAGCCACACC
>JAODKC010000048.1:10382054-10397549 GCA_026777985.1 Mormyrops attenuatus | reverse complement strand
AATCTGCAAGGGGAGCTACATAGGGCTGCCCCAAATGATGTGGAATCTGCAAGGGGAGCTACATAGGGCTGTCCCAAATGATGTGGAATCTGCAAGGGGAGCTACATAGGGCTGTCCCAAGTGATGTGGAAGCTTTGCTAGACCTGAAAATAATATCAAATAATATAAATAATATAAAATAATAGCCTCCGATTCAATCATCCTGACTGGCTGCCTACACAGCGAGCAAGAAACCGTGTCTGTACAGCTCCGGATACTTTTTATGTCCGAAACTGGAACTATTCTGTTAAAATATACATTACAAGCTGGTGTGTTAAAGACTCCAAATCAATATATGCATAATGAAAAAGAAAATTGCCCTTTAAAATCAGCCCAGTCCTGTTCCTCGCTAGTTCCATAAGCCCAGCACGTGTCCGCACTAGGTGATGCACGTTCTATAACACCAGGGAACTCAACCTCCTTTTTGTCGCAGTTTTGTCCCTTTTCCAGTGGCCACTATCCTCGGGATGAAAATGAATTTGCATTACTGTGAAAGCGACACCGAGGGCTCCGCGGAGGAGCAGCTGCAGGGAGATTGTGTTACTCACCTGGTGGTGCGTCTCTTTTTCCACATTTTTGCCGTTCACCTCCACCACCCGGTCCCCTGCGCGCAGCCCCGAAGCCTCGGCCGGCGAACCGGGCTCCACTCTGCGTATGTACTGCCCACTCTTCCCCTTCTCTCCATGCAGGTGAAAGCCATAGCCATTCTCCGACTTGGTCATCACACAGAGTCGCGGTTTCAACTCGTTTGCCATTTCCCTCTGAACTCTCGCTTCGTTTGTTATACCAAGAATAGAGCAATGCCTTTATTCAGCGACACCGGGCATACACTTCAACATGCTTCACTGCGCCAGGCATACTATATATTCTCATTTTCTGTTCCAAACCTAAATATCCAACACTTTGAATGAGTTTTCCAGTTTAAGTGTGAAATCCGCGAAAACACCACAGTCGGCACAGATGCATTTTCATTTCCAAAAACTGATAGTCTTGTTTGTAATCCGAGTCCTGAAATCTGCTCGGACGAGCAACAGGTACTTTGAGCTCCAAAAGTTTCCTCGCACACTAAAACAAACATACACGTAGCAGGCTACTTGCCTCGAAAAACCTGTATCCTACTCCATCGGACCCAGTAGACAGACTACATGCACAGTACGTGTCTCCCTCGCACCATTAAGCGCACAGAACAGGCGCTGCCTCCTCACCGGCGCTTCATCCATAACTGAGTAGAGCCAGGCTTCGGTTTCAGACGGGCAGGGTTTACAGCAATCGGGACGGACCGCGATCGCAGCAGCGCCGCCCACAGAAAATAAGCTTGATTTTACAGACCTCCTGGCATTCGGTCTTTGCGGTTTGCTTCCCTCGATGTCTCACACCACTCTCATCAAACATGTACTCATTCTGCACAAGATTCCTGCTGTCTGTATTTATTATATATCATGTACAGGCTACACGAGCAATAGGGGAGATGACGAAAAAACATCTAAATGCACATTTTCTTGGTTATAGGTAACAGACTGCCATTGTAGGGGTCAAAAATATTAACTGAAACTTAGTTCACTGAAATAGGGTAACAGCAATACTCCACTCGGCCACACACATAAATAAGGATACAACACAGTCTGACTTGAACAGTAATTGCTTCTCCCTTGAACTTCTGCTCATCCGCAGCCTCCGTCTTATACAGTTGATCGCACGGAGAGCTTCGTTTACCTTCACTGCACTGACACCAAGCGGACGCTCTTCTGCAGTAATGAACTAGAATAATCTAGAAGACGGTTTTTGGCAGATTCGGCTGGGTCGTAGTTAGATCCAAGTCAATAGTAGAATCCAGCTGGATGTTTTCTTGCCACAAGGATGTTATTCTCGTACTCTGAGTTGTATATATAATAGCATATTACAGGTACTTTGCAGCTGCCAGCGGTGTCAGAACTACTTTTCTTTGTTTGATATAACTGATACAATGCCGAATGAATAAATACCGAGTGACCGTATATTTTCCAGCCGATGTACGTAGTACCCAGACTACGCTGACACGGGACATTTTCAGGCAGAAATTAGAGGCCAAAGGGACGTGGGACTGCCAGCAGACGACGATAAACAATTAGTTAACCAAATGTCACACATAACCCATTAACACATAGTTTATTAAGATAATAGCGGGCGGCACGGTGGTCTGACATCTTAATGGGTTGTGTGTTTGGATCTTATCTCCGCTCCCCGTGTGTGGAGTTGGCTGGCATCCGGTCCTAGCCGCTCTCTGATGCCTGTTTTAGGCTCCAGGAACCTTGTCCAGGATAAATGGACTGAAGACGTATATGGGAAATAAAAAGAGTTAAGACTGAAACTAACCCAGCTATCCATCATCCAAACCGCATATCTTACTTGGTCGCGGGGACCGCAACTAACCAACTGTGTAAAATTCATTAACACTTAAGAGTCGTCGAATTACAGAATTAAACATGCAAATACTTTAATTAAAATAACAGCGACTTAACTCAAAAGAAAGCTGTCTTCTTGTGTAAAATCGGCAAAATGATAATCAAATTTGCCATAAATTCAGGTTTATTTCACTTTATTAAATTGAGCAGGAATATTCGTAACGAGACGTAAAATTGAGTTTTAAAATCATATTTAACCAAATAGCTAATAACAAATATGTTGATATGTGTGTATATGTATCTATTATCGAAATTTCGCTGCAATAGCGCGTTGTTTTGTGCTCACCTAGTAAGGAAAGAAACCCGTCGGTATTTTGATATAATCGTCATTTCTTTTTTGTCCACTGGGGGGCACTAAGAAATCAGGGTTTTTCTGTTTTATATTCATCTGAATTTTTGGCGTCTTGGATTACAGAAAGTTGCTAGATGATTCGCCATGACTACTTTAATTCCAGTATACTGGAAGGGAGATTGGCCACGTTAAGGGAAATTCCCCTTTAAGAGGTCACAGTTTTTCCATTTTTAAATCTTTCTTTCAATCCTCAATTGAATTTGATCGGCTGACTTTCTAGCAGGGTGGGAAATGAGTCTCACCGGCATGTTTTTTCAGAGTATACTTAAATTTAAATGTAACTTTGCTAGTTTCGTAAATAATTTCTCTTAGGGCCAACATTTCTTCTCTGTTATTGACAGACTGCGAAAATAAAACATCAAGAAACAAATCCATTCTTCCTACTTAGAGGGAGCTGCATCTGTTTTTATTTCGTTTTCGTTTGTTGTATGCCTTCTTTTTCACAAGACGACTTTCCACACTTTGAACATTATCATGATGCAGTTAGGATTGGGCTCTTAGCGTGAACATATACTGACACATTTAATGTTTAAGAAGCCTGTGTCTCTCATGGGCTTGTAATCCATAGTGTGGTGGCCTTTTACATGGGAAGGTAGGGCTTCTTACTCTGTACAGTGACAGGGAGGGGCGCCTTTCTAACTCTAACCCTTTTACACGGGAAGGTAGGGCTTCTTACTCTGTACAGTGACAGGGAGGGGCGCCTTTCTAACTCTAACCCTTTTACATGGGAAGGTAGGGCTTCTTACTCTGTACAGTGACAGGGAGGGGCGCCTTTCTAACTCTAACCCTTTTACACGGGAAGGTAGGGCTTCTTACTCTGTGCAGTGACAGGGGGGCATGCCTTTCTAACCCTAACTACTCTTTTACTTAGGAAGGTAGGGCTTCTTACTCTGTAAAAAGGGGGGGGGGACACCAAGCAGGGCAACCTCCCATAATCCCACCCATTCCATTCACGAACATTTTTTAACAAATAAATGTGACCCTACTATATTTAATATGATTGTGTATTGTTCCTTTATTATAGCAGTCACTGAAAAGCTCATGTAATGTTATCTGCACTTTCATAAGCCACCAATCAGCTCCGTGCCTTTCTGTCGTGATGTCGCGTGTGCTGTTGCCCCAGGCCACTTAATACTTTAAATCGTGCCTTGGTTACAGGGAAGCGTGCCTTTATTTCCTGATAAATGTAAATTGCATAGGTACAACCTGCTGTCCTTATCTCAAACATTTACATTCTACAATAGCAGTTATTACATAAACTTTCCAGGCAGAAGAATGAGGTAGCAAAGGCTATAAACCTCCCACTGAAAAGAAGAATCCAGCTTTAGCGAATCACACGCCTCAGTTAGGCCATTGAGTTTGCTCACCCTGTGCTCTGTTTGCTAGCTTCATTAGACGACACCCTAAATTACATTCCTGTTCCTTTTTTCCACACTCTGCTCCATAAAGGTTCTTTTTATTCCTTTTGGCACAGTCCTTTATAATGTCACCCAGCATTCAGAGCTTTTAATCAACTCAGATAATGGCCATGTAATGACAGCATTCAAATGATTGGAAACTCTGGTGACAGGACGGTGTCATGTTACAGGTGAAAAGTTTGCTGCAATGGCTGGACTTGAGGATATTTACACTGTACACACTGAAGCTCAGCATAGGCACGCAGAGGCCTCATCCCAGCCAATCAGCAAAGGAACACGGAGACCACAAGACCTCATCCCAACGAATCTGCAAAGGGACATGGAGACTGCGAGACCTCATCTCAGCCAATCAGCGAAGGAACACGGAGACCGCAAGACCTCATCCCAGCCAATCAGCAAAGGAACATGGCGACTGTGGGACCACATCTCAGCCAATCAGCAATGGAATGTAGAGACCGCGAGACCTCATCCCAGCCAATCAGCAAAGGAATGCAGAGACTGTGGTACTTCATCCCAGCCAATCAGCAGCCAGAAGCAGGCCGGTGAGGGATGAGTTGTGTGATGTGGCATGGAGCCAGCACGCAGGAGGAACTTGCAGTTTGTTTTGTTCTAGAAGGTCCACAACTGGTCAGATATTAACTGGTTTAATCACATTGACCATTATATTTCCTTGGCTTATTCATTCTGCCCGGTGCTTGTTCCTGTAAACTCAATGTCACTGGTATTGGACTGAAGACTCATGGGTCAGTGAGAGTGCTGAAGGAGTATAATATTCAGCACCACCGTCAGAGTCAACATGCTGAGAAATGCAACTGCTTGCAGCCGAGAACCGCTGCGCCTGAAGAAGCCGCAGCGCATATTAACTGTAATGGGGAAAGTAGTGATGTAGCTGTGTAAGCTAGCTGGCTGTCATGGGCGGCGTGAGCGCGGAGCTTGTGAAGACATGCAGGTGTAGCAGCGAGTGTCAGATTCTTGCTAACATAAGCATTTCAGGTGTCACCTATTTTCATCAGTGACTGTATGGTGATTAACTGCATAAACTGCACTGAATGGCAGCCCTACATCTTCCCATGACTAAGATCACAAGCTGGTGAAGGTCTGTAGGACCTGCTCTAGCATCTGCCGTGATGTGATGTACTTGATTGTAACCCAAATCTACATGGTGAAACCAGCGAACTACCCTGAGACATTAAATGAGACATTAATGAGACATTTAATGAGACATTAAAGGGGAGGTAGATTTTTGCTTGACAGCCGTGCACTATGTTGCTATTGTACTTGTTGTCCTGTTGATTTACTTAGTTTTTCTACTTTCCCTTCTTCCGCTTTCTTACTTCGATCCTTCTGCTGAGAGCCTCTTTCCACAGCCCAGCTCTTCCCTTTGTTTACTCGCCCAGATCCGGAGCTGGTGATGTTCCCAACTGCTGGGCCAGCTGACCCTGCCTCCGCAAAGATGGATGAAGATAGGATGTTGGAGAGCAACCTCCATGGGAGTTTTATGAAAATGTTCTATTCCTTGATTGAAGCCTTGTTTCTTTGACAATTTTGGAAGTCTGTCTGATTCTTTATAGAAACCAGATGGTCATTGTCCCTTCATGGGAACTCAAACTGCTGCATGTGGAGACAAGGCCAGTACATGGAACAAAGACATGTGGGACTAAAAGGTTAGAGGTATGAGGTCTGGAAAATTGGAATAATTGATGGTAACATGATTTCTCCTGAAGTTTCCCAAAGTTGATGCCAAGCCTTCCTTGATTTCCAGTGTTTCCCAATGTTACTATCTGTACTGAATGGGTGTATGTACAATGTGTGGGAAAGTAAATACAAGTATGTCTTTCATTTTTGATGTTTCAAGTGAAATGCATAGACAGGATATATATTAATATCGTATGGAGAATGACGTAGCAGAGACACATTGTGAAAATGTGAGCTTGCTGGCATTGTTAGCGTCCTCTCTCCTTCTCAGAAGATCTTCTGCTGCAGGTGAAGATCACGCAGGGGCAGCTCAGGTACGCATGGCTGCAGCCAAATGGGAGTCAAGGTCAGATCCCAGCAGAGGGGAAAGGCCCCCAGGGATTGTGGGCTTCTCTGTGTAGTTGGCTGAAGTTAGGACCGTTCCACTCACAGAAACTCTTTGTTCCTTTCTTCGTATGAGGTGACGGGCCCCTTGTTAATCAGCAAAAATGACCATTAGATGCCGTTCACAGTAGAAATGAGAGAAGTCAGCCGATGTCCATAACTCCCAGGAGGCCTGATGTCACACTCCAAATGCAGCCTCCCAGGACTCAAAGGGTTTATTGGTCAAATCAAAATAGACGCTAATAAAAATAAAAGGACCACCAGGGGTCAAACAGAACGCAGGGAGGAACAACTAGGCAGGACCGGGGGAACCGACACGCAGCAGAGGCCAGTACTAAACACACAAACACACGCTTACCATCTACAACAGCTATAACGACCGAACAGGCAACATGCCGGGGCCAGGCACATATAAACACAAAAAATGAGGAACCAACAAGAGCCAGGTGTGAGTGATTGACACATTAGGGCTGGAAGCCATGAAGCATACTGGGAGATACGGGACGGCCAGCGACACCTGCTGGCCAACAGTAAAATGATGACGCTGACAGGGGCAGATTCTGACCCCTGAAATGTGGCAAAGGGGTTTCTGAGCATTTGAAAAGGGATCTTTTTTTAATGGAATAATTTTTCCATTGTGGAAACATGCTGCAGTTTTCTCAGAATGATATTATCATACCATGGCTAAAGCTTTTATGAAAAACCCACCTATAACTGTTAATTTGCATAAGATCAAACGTTAAATTGTGTTTTCTTCTGAGCAAATATATGCTTACTGCACTGTTAAATAGCTTTAAACATTTTCTTTGACTGCCTAAGACTTTAGTGTATAAATTTAACTTTTCAAAGAACACATACGTAAGTAAGTTACAGTGATACATTGAGGCAAAACAGCTGCTCTTGCCTGCGTCAGCCTGGAACTTTCATCCAGTTACATGGAGCAGGATTGCATTACCACAGAACAATTGCCTGATGTTTCAGCCAAGTGAAAAGGAGACTGATATTTGGAGGTGGTGTCGTGTTCTTTTGGAAGAGCCCAGTGCCAACAGATTTCTGAGAAGGTGGATATATTTCTCATTTTCTGATGGACTGATGGCTCCACGGCGACGTTGGAGGCAGACGGTGTTGTGGGGAGACGTTCCGCCTGTTTACGCGGAGCTTTATCTCCTCTTAATGGTGTCTAGCCATGGGGGTGTCACATTTCATCATCGCTATCCCCTGTTTCTTGCATCATTATTCCCAGCCTGGAATGAGATGACCTGATGGGGAGGACTGGGTGATGGATGTGGTGTGGAGGAACGCTACACAGTGGTCAGTGACATAACGTGGGGCCTAGAGGTGTAGGGTGTGCAGGGATGGGTGGTCAGATGGGGCAGAGTTCAGGACAGAGCAGAGGAGCGCAGATCAGCGCTGACAGCCTCCTGGCACCGGGATGCAGAACACACCCTCCCATAATGGGTGCCATCCTCAGAGACACTTACTGGCTGAGGTGTAGAAAGTACAAATCCAAACCGAGATTTAGTTCCAACCAACCAGCTGAGTCACAGTCACAGAGACTCAACTGGTTGGTCGAAACAAGTCTTGGTCTGGATTTGTACTTTCTGCACCCAAACCTCTGCTCACTGGCTTGTCATTTTGACCCAGTGGCGCCCCCTTGGGGTGTAACACCATTAGTTCCTGTGGTGGAGACAGACCTGCCAGGGAGGCTTTGAAATGCACACAGAACTCATAGACTGTACTTGATTTCCACATTTAATTTGCATATTTATTTGTCAGATGGTGAAGTTGTGAAACGTGTACTTCCCTGTCCTGATGAACTGCAGTTGTAGCTTGCAGAGGTGTGATAGACGCGTATTTCTGTGGCATCGTAGCTGTTGCTGCCTTGAAAAACAAAGTGACATTATGGGTTCGCCAGGTGCTGTCATGTTTTTTTTACACCTTAGTTTTGCCGTTTCTTTTTATGTTAACTCTATGTCACTTTTTTAAAAAACTTATTTATATTCTTTGGGAACGCTAATGAAACACACTGAGGATGCGCATGCCACGTTTTTTGTTATTGTGCGTGTCCTGTGATCACAAGCAGTGAGGCTCTGCATCTGAGATCAAAGTCCTGCACTCGCCGTGCTATTGTGATGTCACAAGGTTGTAGAATTCACTGCGGCTTATTTATACGGCAGACTGCCTTTTCTGAGCGAATGTGATTGGCTGCTGTTGCATGGGCCGTCAGTAACCACTGTAAATGTGAGCTCCACAGGTAAATACTGAGATAAGCATAGAGACCACACCTACTTAGTACTCTGACCGTTGACACAGGGGATGTGGCTGTGCAGGCGAGCCTGGCACACACAAGCACCTGTTCGCTCCTTTGAGGGAGGCTAGCATTTGAAGGTGGTTGACACTTCTACACTTCTACACTACTCTGGATTGCTGCCTTCCTTTTGGAACAAGACAGTTTTACTCAAAGAAGAGAAAGTTGAATGAACAACCACCTCAGAAAAGGTAAGATATTTTGTGAGGGCAAAAGACTGATTGAGAGAGGAAGAAGCTTTATCAAAGAGGAAACAGAATCATCCAGTGATAAGCATACAGCGCAAACCCAGGGAGAACAGGAAGATCGCCATGGTTACTCTGGACGTGCGGTCGCTGACTGTCCCAGTGGGCATGGTTAGGGTCCTGGAGGTGGTCCTGTCCTGCATCTCCTTCAGCTTGGCAGCAGCGCAGGGCAACAGCAGCTCATCTTACTGGGCTTGGAGCATGTTCACCTGGTGCTTCTGCTTCGTGGTGACCCTACTCATCCTTGTTCTGGAGTTCACCAGCCTGCATAACAAGATGCCCATTTCCTGGGATGACTTCACCACTGCCTTCGCCATGCTGGCCACGCTGATGGTGTTAGCTGCCTCCATCATCTACCCCACCTTTTTTGCCTGCCCCAACTGCCCCAAGGCCATCGGTGCCACTGCCATTTCATGTCTGTGCTTCATCATGTACGCCGTGGAGGTGGGGCTGACACGCTCCCGGCCAGGTGAGATCAGCGGCTTCTTGTCCACGGTGCCTGGCCTCATGAAGGTCCTGGAGGCCTTTGTGGCCTGCATCATCTTCATCTGCCTCAACCCAGACCAGTACAACCGGTATGATGGTCTACAGTGGTGTGTGGCCGTCTACTCCCTCTGCTTCATCTTCGCCCTGATCATCATCCTCTTCACCATCTGTCGCCTCCTGTCACTGTTCCCCTTCCCCTTCGACAAGGTGCTGACGTGCTATAACGTCCTGGCTGTCCTCATGTACATGACAGCGGTGGTGATCTGGCCTGTCTATAGCTTCAAGGACAACGCCCGGCCCGCCGGCTGCAATCACTGCTACTGGGACTCACTAGTGGTGGTGTCTTTCATGACGTGCATCAACCTCATTGTCTACATTGTGGACACTGCCTATTCTGTGCGTCTGGTCTTCTTCGTCACCGCATCTTAGGTTCTCAGGCATGGTGGGCCCTCGTACTGCACCCGTGGAGTTTGTGGAGTGCACACCTGTCCTCAGATAGAGCTCAAAGCAGGTGCTGAAAACCTTGCAGTCAATTGCCGTTTAGTAAGTCTCCTGTACGTTCATTTTGAATAAAGTGCACGTCTTCAGAATAACTTTTTTTTTTTTATTTTCACTGATGATGCTAATGAATAGCTAATGCTTGTGCTTGTGTGAACGTGCAAAAGTGTCTTTTCACTGTATTTTTACCATCTTTGTTAAAGTTTACATGCACACATATAGTATGCCTCTCTGAAGTTAATAAATCGACAAAGAAACTATTTTCTAGAAACTCTTGAAATTTTTGCCTTGACTATCAGTTGTCCTGACCACCGGTTTCTAGTATGTCCCCAGAAAGACTGTGGTGACGTGCTTCAAGCTGTTTGTTGTGACGAAGTGAGATGGCTGAGTGCTGTAATGCTCGTAGGAGGGTCTTTCATCCGAGGGGGAAATGATGACTGCAGGTCACCTCAGTGCCATGTCTCAGTGTTAAGGATTAAGGATCTTTGTAGTTAAACATAATTCTTATTGTCTCTTATACTGCTCACGTTCTTCATGCCGTGAAAAACGTGAAATCGCGGCCATCAGACAGACACGAGCGGAGTGGATTTCTTGGGTTGGGCTTCCTGTCTTATCTCTGTGCACAGTCATTTGTAGATGGGTGTCGTAGGTGCTGATTGTAATTTCCTGAACAAAATCCCCCCTTAATCTCAGCCATTGGAAGAGAGGCACTGGCTTCTTATAAGGTATGACTGACTAGGAAAACATCAGGCTGGTAAGTAAAGTTGAAATGAGGGCTGAGCTGCACGGTGGAGGACAGAGTTTCCTGGACTCCCCAAGGCTCCTTGGAGAGAAAGTTTTTTGTCAAACAAATGGTTGCGCTATTGTTAGGAAAATCCAGAATACAGATTTGCCAAAAGTGAACCAATTCCACGTGAGCTGGGTGAGAGTTCAGCCTCCGAGCCCGATATAACCACAGGGCCGATAATAAATAGACACATTCTCGTCTAATGTTAACAGGAACTAAGTCCCTGTCACTCTGTCACGGGGATGACACTGTCCCACCGTCTCGTCTCGTCCTTCTGCCATTATTAATAAACTTATTATGACGTTAATTTAAATTAATTTCTCCATCTGACATTTAGCCCTGATTGCGCCTAGTTGAAGTGGAATGTTTTTTAATTACCTTATGGATGCGCTCTGATATTACACGTGTTCTTCTCAGAGGAAGGACATGCATAATGCTGGTTAAGGCCATGATTTTCTACGTGTTGGCAGAGGTCTAAACCCCCGAGTGAGACTGGAGGTGAATCTAAAATCAGCACTGTGAATGAATACTTGCCTTTACTGAGGCACAAGGCTTCAGATCTTAATGGGTGGGACTGTAATACACTGAAAATGATCTACTGCCTACTAAAACACTCCCCATTATATTTGTTTTGTTGAATCATACATGTGTCACTGCCACTTGACTGATGTTGGCATGATAACTCACGGAGGACTTAAGGGACCTTTTTCAAACTTTTCAGACACATTGTCTGGGTGGAGATTTGGACCTGGATCATAATTTGAGACCAGTTGCTCCAAAACTGAAACACAGCTGCTTAGTGGCAGCAAAGGGAAGACTGACCGCAGATGACATTTGACCTTGTGAATGTGATAAGTCACACAGCATTTAATGAATCTTATTGATACTTCAGAAAAACATTATATGGGTGAAGATTTACACCAGATTTTATTCTGAGAGAAATTGCCCCCAAAATGAAGCAGGAGCTTTTTCGAACACTGTAGGCCCCCCCTATAGGTGAAGATCTGCAAATGATGGAATTTTGAGGCAAACTGCACCAAAAGTAAAGCAGCACTACATAGTGGTATTACAGGGAAGGGCAGTGTCAACGGCTTTTATTTTTTTTACAGCGATAACTGAAGAAGTATTTGACAGATCCTTTTCAACCTTTGCAGACCCTTGTAAGGGTGAATATCTGGGCAGTTTTC
Organism: Mormyrops attenuatus; assembly: GCA_026777985.1. Taxonomy (NCBI): domain Eukaryota; kingdom Metazoa; phylum Chordata; class Actinopteri; order Osteoglossiformes; family Mormyridae; genus Mormyrops; species Mormyrops attenuatus. Next base: position 10,385,709 of record JAODKC010000048.1, on the reverse strand, counting down.
ACCACCCACTCCAGGTCAGAGACAGTGCAACTCACCGCATCAATTGTAGCAGGGTGGAGGAGTTGAGAGGAGCTTGAAGCTGGAGACATGCTCCATCTTGGTTCCATTAATCTGAATGGGGCTGTGCCTGCAGCCCCCGGGGTTCCTGGAGTCCACAATGCGCTCCTTAGTCTTCCTGGTGTTGAAGGCCATGTTGTTTGTTAGCACACCATGCGGCCAGGTGCTGAGCCTCCTCCATGTTGACCTTCTCATTGTTCCTGCTGATCAGGCTCGATACATGAATAGGTTTAGCTTCAGAGTTACGTGTCACGACTGGGACTCAGACATTCGGTTAAAGACACATTCATTGGCTTTCACATTTCCAGCGCATCCATCCAATAATTCCCAAAATTGTAGTGGCTGGGGGATGTGGAAGGGGACAGGATTGGAAGGGGACAGGGGGGACGGCGGGCATATCTGGGGATGCATTGCTATCATTCCAACAGCATCTTTTCTAGTTTGATTTAATTATTTGACTATTTGCACAAGAAGAATATGAAATCTGATTGGCTGGACACAAAGAACAGTCTGTTCTTAGCAATCACAAATAAATTCACCCATTTGTTTCTTTAGGAAATGTTTCCATTGCCCCTGGACATCATATTATATTTTTCAATACAACATAATTGGTTAAACTTTATCTTCCTCTTTTGCAGTGCACATAAGGACATGACAAAAAGCTTCTCATGGAATATTTTAAAGTTTTTTAATGTCCCGACCTGGACAGATTAATCAAATAACACTCCAACATTTCCTTCCCGAACTTCCAGGCCTGGGGATGCTGACCAAATTATTTTTTAAAATTATTTTTAGATTCTAAAGGCAGGGTGATTGAACATTAATTCTACGGAGAGACAAATATTGTCAAAAACACTAGACTTGTGCTCATCTTGTTCAGGGTCTATTCCACCCCAGCCACGACTAACATAAGTGGCTGGAACATGGATGGATGGAATATTTGTACAGTAAACATATTAATTACACAATGACGTGTGTAATGCTTAATTAAAAGGTATGTTTCCAGCTGACGGTAGAATCTGATATGCTGTGCTGTTCTGTTACATCTTAAACAACATGGAATCGCTGCGTAATTTTTACGTTTTTTTTCTTTAAATGTTCTAGGTGGATCGATATGTTTGGGTTTTACCGCATATGCCAGTGTTTACACACACACTGCCCTTATTTTCCCAGTGTTTTGTTAGCAAGAGACAACTTTTCCCCCACATTTCCAACAGGCCGTACCCTTAGGAGACACTTTCACTGATTTCTTTAACTTCTTCTAAAGCCCATTATTGTCGACGTCAGAGACACAAACCGGATGGGGCTGAGCTGCTCCTCTGCCGCTTCCTCTTCCAGCTGCCTGTTGTCATGCTTTCTGTCGCCTGCATCTACACTTTGCTCTCTGGCCAGTAGGATTCCAGAAGGGATAATGAAAACCGCCCCACCATGATGGGGACACTGATTGGTCAATGAGACCTACGGCTGGGCCAAGGTGGAGAAAGGGTTCGGAATGAATGAACGTTACGTTGATGTGGCGCTTTTCAACACATGCAAATCACTTTATACAGTAGAAGCAATCGGCAGCCAATTCAACCCCCCTGTGTAGCCCCCACCTGGATGATGTGATGGCAGCTATTCTGCACCAGTATGCTCACCACACAGTAATGAAAGGGTGGGAGGGCATTCACCAGTTAGGTATAGGGGGTGATTAGGAGGCCAGATCTGATAGGGTCACAGTGGGCAATATTAGCCTGGATGTCGGGGTACCACCCCCACTCTTTCAAAAGATGCCAGGGATCTTTTATGACCTCAGAGAGACCTCAGTTTTACGTCTCATGCAAAGGACTGAATTTTTATAGCATGGTGTCCATGTCACTGCACTGGGGCATTGGGATCCACACAGACCACAGGATGGGCTAACCTGTCACTGCACTGGGGCATTGGGATCCACACAGACCACAACATGGGCTAACCTGTTGGCCACACCAGCACCTCTTGCAGCATCCCAGCTTTCCTAGTTGGTCTCCCATCCAAGTACTGGCCAGGCTAAACCTTTGTGGTTTGCGGGTAGCGATTACTAATTGTACACTGTCAGAAAAAAAAGTAGTAGTTTGTACTTCTGCTTGTCATTGGAGCTGAACCCATAAGCATCTGCCAACTGTGAAACAGCCAATCTTTTATTCTAATTTAAGATAAAGAACTGGTCTCTGAGGAACATCCCCAAGGTACAAACAGCATTAATATACACCAAATAGTACAAAAATGTTCCTCATAGTCCCTTTCTGTACCTTAAAAGGTACATTTACCCCTGAAGGTACACATTGTTACAGTGTAGCCTTTTACCAGGAATCACACATCAGAATCGCCAAGGAGAGAAACACTCTGTGCTACACAATCTAATGCCTGTGTTGCAGTATCCTCTGCACTGTTCTCAAAATGTGTCACTTTGTTTACTTCCAGTCCAGCAAGAAGTGAAACCTACAATCCTCAAGCCCGGGCCTCTGGCCGTCCCCCCACCATCGTGGAGCCCAGTATATAGGGGTGGGTGCATCCACAAGGTCTGGCAGCCTCTTCGCCTGACTGCAGCTGGGGCAGGTCATGTTGTGACAACAGTGTGAGGGCCAAACTGTCATATAACTCGCTCTCCCTCTTTCTTCCTTCTGTTTCTGTTTCAGTTTGACGGCTCCTCTTCGTTTTATGCTCTATAATCGGTTGCATTAGGAGATTATGGCCACAAGGGGGAGACAATGGGTCGTCATTGTGAGAACGTTGGGAAAACTGAACCCGTTCTACTCACTACGTACAATATATTGTCAGTTTCATATTCTATTGTTTCATGTCATTAATTTTCAAGTGCAATTGATCGAAGTTTTCCACAGGATGCAGACTGAGGCTGGGGTTTGAGCATTAATGTAGAGTCTGTTGGAGGGCGTAATCTAATATTTGTCGCCGGGATAAAACTGCAGTTACCGTTCAATTGAGAGCAACGACAGGATGGCCAGGCATTAAAAACACCCCAGAGAGAAGATTGTAATCTCTAGTGTGTAACGATCTGTTAAACAGGGGCGAGTTAATGTTAAGCTTTACAACTCTACTATGCTGTAACTGCAAATTTCCTGATTTTGCATTATTTTTGGAAAGCTGAGAATGTCTCGGTTTCAAATGCTGACGTGTGCAAATTTCCGCGGCTCCGTTGCTTTGCTCTGATCTATTACTTGTGCATAACGCACGAATGATTCCGACGGGTTGCTGGCAAACAGACATCAGTGCGCGCTGCGTAAATGCTTATTGTCCCCTTTATCTGTTCCCGTATCAGTGCCATTCACTCAGCAGCGAAGTGTGCTGTGCTCTCCGGGTCACACTGGCTCGCACGTCCCACTGCTTTTCATCAAGCAGTGTCCAGGTCAGCTCATACTTACCTGAGTGCTCAAAAAGTGAACCTCAAGGCAAACCTGCGTGTGTCAGGATTGTATGTTTAGAAGAGAGGAAGCAGCAAAGGGGGCCATATACTCACCTGATACTCATACAGACACGGTGTGCACTCTCAGAAAAAAGGGTACAAATTTGTACCTTTGCTTGTCACTGGGGCTGTAACCTCAAGGGTCTGCCAATTGTA
>JAODKC010000048.1:10307701-10328071 GCA_026777985.1 Mormyrops attenuatus | reverse complement strand
GGGGGGGGGGGGGGGGGGGGGGGGGGGGGGGGGGCCCCGGGGGGTATGGACCGCCGGGGCAAAACCACCGCAATGGCGGGGCTGTGCAGGGGCGACAGGGGGGAAGAGAGAGAGGGCATGTGTGCCACGTCGGGGATCGGGGAAGGGGAGAAAACGGGAGGGGCAACCAAAAACAAAGGGGGTTTGAAAAGGGGGGGGAGCAGAGAGAAAGAGATCCCAGTTAGACACAGAAGCGGCAATGACACCGAGACGAGAGAGAGAGAGAGAGAGAGAGAGAGAGAGAGAGAAACTTACCACAGCAGCGCACACAGACTGAGGAGCAAAGGGTCTGGGTTAGAGACAGTCAGCACAGTGACACAGCATTAGGGCACAGACACAATGACAGCGGACACAGTGACAGCACACGGCAAGAGCCAAGCGGTAGATGGGGAACAGGAGCGTCGACAGACACGTACGTTTTTGATTTTAGCAGAGTCACGATACACAGGGCACATTTACCGTCCACCGTTTCAGTTCGTACTGCAATATAAAGTACAGAGTCTCAAACACGGACATTTATTTTAGAAGATTTGTTTCAACCTGGTTGCGATGGCAGCCGTTAATTTCATGTTAGGATATTGCTCTACCTCTGTCACCTTTGTGGTAACATGGTGATTGTAACTAAAGCAGGAATAGCCAAATACCATCCTGGAGACACACTGGAGACGGTGCAGGCAGTCACATGCATTATCCAGATCTGTTATCAAAGCCTTGCAACTTGCTCCTTCGAAACACCCGAGAGTAATTGGGGCGCCTTTAGGCCTGAGCCCTCTGGATGCTCTCACGGGCCAGGTGGAGTGAGACCAGCATCCCAGCCTGGCTGAAACAAGGAGGCCCCTACTGAGGGGGAACTGAACTCTGAAGCTGAACTGGTAAGAAGAAAAAGAGAAGAAGCAACAGGAGAGAAAGTGTGAGTGGGAGAGAGAGACAGAGAAATAAAGACAGGGCCTTGACCTGGAAGAGAGGGAGAGAACCAGGCCGCGTGTGTGTGTCTGCACATGTACGCGTGTGTGCCTGCTCGCCGTCACAACACTCACCGGGACGTGGCATTGATGGAGATGAGCTGGAAGAGGGCGCCAGTGAGCCGCCCGTAATTCACAGCCTGATGCAGTGATTAATGAGTGGAGATGCTGTGTGTGATGGATTTACTTTTTACTCCCTGGCTCTGTCCCCCAAAATCCCCCTTTTTCGGAAGGTGGGGATTCCTGCAGAGCCCGGTTACAGGCCACTTGTCAGCGGGAGATGACCCTGCGGTGGCATGTTAATGCATCCCAACGGTGACCATCCATTTAATGTCACGCACACTGAGAGTGATGCCGCTCTGGAATCGCACAGCTGGGTGACGGCACGCCTATTAAATCCAGTCAGACTGCCTTGCCAGGCCTGAGGGGAGATGGTGCAGTTGGTCTCTGACAGGATTCCTGATCGCAGCTCCTGCTATTCACTGCACTCTGTGCCAGACTTCATCTCACATGCCTTCAGGCTTATGCTGTGTGTCAGTGTGGCAGTCTCAGTGTCCTTCTGAGTCTCAGTGTGGCAGTCTCAGTGTCCGTCTCAGTGTGGCAGTTTCAGTGTCCGTCTGAGTGTCAGTGTAGCAATCCTATTGTCCTTCTGAGTCTCAGTATAGTGATTGGATTGTCCATCTGAGTCTCAGTGTGACAGTCTGTGTCCTTCTGAGTCTCAGTGTGGCAGTTTCAGTGTCCGTCTGAGTGTCAGTGTAGCAATCCTATTGTCCTTCTGAGTCTCAGTATAGTGATTGGATTGTCCATCTGAGTCTCAGTGTGACAGTCTGTGTCCTTCTGAGTCTCAGTGTGGCAGTCTCGGTGTCCATCTGAGTTTCAGTGTGGCAGTCTCAATGTGGCAGTCTTGGTGTCCATCTGTGTCTCAGTGTGACAGTCTGTGTCCTTCTGAGTCTCAGTGTGGCAGTCTCAGTGTCCATCTGTGTTTCAGTGTGACATTCTCATTGTCCATCTGAGTCTCAGTGTGACAGTCTCGGTGTCCATCTGAGTCTCAGTGTGGCAGTCTCGGTGTCCCTCTGAGTCTCAGTGTGGCAGTCTCGGTGTCCATCTGTGTTTCAGTGTGACATTCTCATTGTCCATCTGAGTCTCAGTGTGGCAGTCTCGGTGTCCATCTGAGTCTCAGTGTGGCAGTCTCGGTGTCCATCTGAGTCTCAGTGTGGCAGTCTCATTGTCCATCTGAGTCTCAGTGTGACAGTTTCAGTGTCCATCTGAGTCTCAGTGTGGCAGTCACATTGTGGCCCTTCATGCTGCTGGCATCGCTGTCCGATCTGTATTTTTCTTCCATCACAAAACTCCTGCATCATGATCTCTGAAATAAGGCTACTCAGTTCAAACTAGCTAGGGAGGTAAGACCTCAGTACCTTTCTATAATTCGCTAATTGATCAAATTCATTAGTGAGTGTGCAAGAGAAATGTAACACTACTTTGTTACACACTCTAACCCTAGCCTGCATGAGCAGCATATGAGGTGGATGGATGAATTGATGGATGTGTGAATGGATGGATGGATGGATGGATGGATGGATGGATGGTTTTTGTGCTACTGGACCTTCTTACATCAGGACTTTTGGCCTGATTCAATGTTTCTCAGCCATTCCTTGGGGACCCCCAGACAGACCACAGTTTTGCTTCCTCCCAGCCCCTAGCACACCTGAACCAAACAGCCAAGACTAAACCAAACAATCAAGTCCACCAAAGACCTGTTATTGGTGTGCTGAGAGGTAGGAGGGAGCCAAAATTGTTTGGGGGTCCCTGAGGACCAGGTTGAAAAACACCCAATTAACAGAGTGATACCTCACTTTATCAGATTCTGTTTTGTCCACCCGACTGTGGCGTCACACAGACCAGACAGTGACAGCTGGACTCATTTGGGCCTGAGCTCAGCAGTGGTGTTTTGGCTTCAGTCTCCCTCTTTCTGTCCACCAAGAGCAAAAGAGGACTGGTGATGGAGTAGCAGAAGATAGAGTGAGGAGTCAGGTGGAGGGCAAAAAGGAGAGAGGAGTGAAGGGAAGGGGAGGGAGGGTGAGAGTATGAAGGCGCTCACGTGGTTATCTGCTGGAAGTCGGGGCATGGAGGCGGCCCTCCCGTGCCCTTCCATGGGGAGATAGTGCTCACTGTCCGAGTGACCTTCCCGCCCCATCTCTCTCATCTCTACCGTCTGCAAAACAGAGGAAGAGGAGGCGTGACTGCTGCAGGCATCGGCAGGGGTGTGGGCGGGCCATGGGGGTTGGAACGGGGCGTAGTGGGCGGAGCTGAGGGAGGGATGTGCACCTGCCCAATCAGGGATCAGCCAACTGGACGACAGGGACGTACAGGGACTCACAGCTGACTGAAGGACACAGGCCATGCTAATGCTAGGAAGATACCCATGCCTGTCTGTTAGGACACATCCTTCATGGCTCTCTGTTTGCATTAGTGACTCTAACTGAGGACCCAACGAATATCGAAACGGACATCAGTGGTTTCCCAGAATGCCGAACAGGGGAGTTTCCTGCTGCTAGCGCTCCAATACGTCCAGACGACGGCCAGTCTTTATCACAACCATGTAGCATCAAATGACATAGCTGTCTTCATATAATTTATATCAGGCAAGGAACCAGTGAAGATCATGCAGGTTTTGATAAAGTCATTTATATTTGTCCAGAGGGGAATGCGTCCCTCATATGCACACACAGACATGCCACAGTGAGGAGTCCTGCTGTTTTCTCATGCCGGTCCATACCAGTGGGTGCTGCATGTTCATTCTCTCCCGTGTTAGCTTTGGTGGGACACTCTGAAGCTTTTAGTCCAGCCCTACACCAGAACCCGACAAGGCCAGGGACCTTCTGGAACTTGGCCATGCTGATTTTTTTTGTCTTACCTGGACTGCCACATATTTCAAAAATCTGACCACCGTACACGAAACGAGAGTGTCCACTGTAAGGCAAAATCGGACACATCCAGGCTCCTTCATGCTTGAGAGCAGAACAACAGCACTGGATGAAAGACAAGACTGCTACTGGCACCTGAAGAGGACACCTTTTCCAGAGAGTTAGTGCGAGGGCTTACTGTTGGAGCCTGAGGTCACTCTCTAGGTCCCATAGATGACTGTCAGAGAGGGTGGGGGGCAGTGGGGGTGTGGCAGAGATCATTAACATTGCCCAGGTGTGTTGTGAGGAATGACTGTGCAATGAGACGTGGCGGGTGAACAATGGACTCACTGGGGGAGTGAGTAAGAGGGACAGACGGGAGAGAGAGGTGCAAGAGCGTAAGTGAAGGTGATGAACACTGATTCAGAAAGTCACAGGGCCCTGGTGTGGGATCGGAAGCTGCAGGGTGCCCGTGACGAATGCCAGGGTGCAGAGTGACGAATGCCAGGGTGCACAGTGAATCAGTACATTCAAAACAACCAAAGAGTATTTGCAGGGAGAGTTTGGCACTGTCGTTTGAATGAGCCAGATCCAGTGGCCCTTCTGTCTGAGTTGGGGTGTCAGCAGGAGAGCTGGATGACCACGTGCCTGCATACGTGTGTTTGTTGACACCCTCGGGTGTACCTGTGGGTCATGGCGGCCACCGTGTAGGTCATCCGGGTGCGGTCCATCTGGACTCCAGCTTCCAGCTTTCTGGGACATCTCTTGGGCCCGCGCCGTTACCCAGGATTGGCTCTCTCTCATGCCCCCATCCAGCGGCCTGGGAGAGAGAGCCGGTGAGAAGAGTGGCTGTACTGTGTCCTTGTGTGTGTCACCGATCTGTGCCAGGCCAACGTCAAGAACCTGCAAGACTTTCCTGTCCCGTATCCTACGATGTGCCCATTCCACCTCCATCCATTTCCATCTGTCACACTACCTTCATGCAGACACTCACGACAAACCTACTCTACTCATAACTATCACCTAACCAATCGTTTTCAAGCACAAACGGATCAATTCCAGTGTATTTCATGTTTGTACTGGCTTTTAAAACACACTATTAGTACTACAACTTTAGGATTATACAGTCCCTGTCATCAATATTGACCTCTACTGGACTGACTAGAACAATCCAAATGGTAGAAGAGGTGCACAGAGAAGTCCTTATGGTTGCTGAATGGTAAGTGTGACGACCATCATCAGTCTCTTCTTCCTCTCATGGAGAGACACACCAGCCAACACAAGATGGGCAGTGCAAATTCCAGCACATGCCCATATCGCTGGCTGTCAGGAAAGAGAGAGAGAGGAAGAGAAGGAACCAGGGAAGAAGAGGAATGAAAGAGAGAAGTGCCTACTTACAAATTACTGGTAGGGTCCATCTGTGGCTCTGGGAGACCGTTGACTCCCTGCCCACCTTCCTGGGTTGGGGAGGGGGGCTCCAGGCGCTGAAACATTAATGGCGTTCGATTCTGTGTGAGATACAACATGGCCTGCAGCTGGTATCAGACAGACTTATGGGAAATGGAGTCACAACACCCAGAGTGCAAATGGAGAGGGGCTCCAACGGCAATGGGAGACAGCAAAAGTCAGCCAGGAGGCATTCTGGGAATCAGTTTTTTTAATGCCCTTCATTTCTGGCACCACCTGAGTTGGATCCTCAAGCCTGTGCTGTCTATAGGGTGCCGATGGCTTGTGACAATTCATTTACTTCCAGCTGACCAGTAAATGAATGGTCATTACCAGCTGAGTGCTCCAGTGAGGTCAGTGGTAAATCCCAATCAGCTTCTCATCAGGCTGCTTAGACTAAACTCATGCTTACACTGCAATCCTCTGCAGTGTATTTGGGGACATATGATTTTGTGGGGTAGAGTTACAGCTACAGGTCACCCAAGAACAGCAGCTCAACGCCATGGATGTTCACATGACGCTTTCAAACACGCTATCATTTTTGACTCCTGCAACTGTAATTGAATTTACTTCTCTATGCTACACTGCAATCTGGATAAAAGAACATTCTTTCTCCTTCCATGGAGGAAGACTGTGACTTCAGTACTTTAGTCGGTCAACCTCAACTCGGTACAAACACAGATCTATTGTAGTAGAGGTAATTCTCTTGCAACCCCTTAAACATTCAAGTCATACATTTAAGGAGAAATGAACAGAATTTTGCCAAAACACTTCACTCCTTCCTTTCTGTCATAAACTCAAGAGAGAGAAGGCCATTTAAATCACACTGTGTCACAGTGAGAGCCTGAACTCCCATACTGGCAAGTCATTCTAAGAAAAAAATATGACTAACATGGAAAGGATGATGAAACATCAGAAAAATAATCCTTTTCCACAAATAAATTGTTTAGTTTCTGGCTAGAGTCTGGTTCCTGTCTCGAGGAAGGTTTACTAACATGAAGTGAAGGCTAGAAGCCAACAACTAATATCAACAGCAATGGCCTATAAATGAACAACTAACGCAAGCTGATGATAAGTATATCAGCATGATTGGGACAGCATCAGCATGTTAATTCTCCAGCCTAAATAAAACCTTGACCAGATTACATCTCCCTGCAGACGTTAAATGGTTACACCTTGAAAAGCCAATGTAGTACTATAGGAAAACAAGTTGAAAGCCCAGTGAATGTTGGAGGCGGTCAATAGGAGAAAGACAGTTAATCCTGCTAGGTCAGCTGAAAAGATGAGAAAACTGGCCCTCGATTTATCCACTACCCACCTTGCAGTGACAGAGAGAGAGACAGAGAAAAGTTTGGTGTTTGGGTCATGAAGAAACAGACACAAGGACAGTAAACCACACATACGAACAGTGTGTATAAAACACAGAAAACAGGGAAATGGTCACAGGAATCATTTGAAAGTATTAAAGAGGTGGGACAGAGGAGCAGACAGACAGAGACGGGACACAGCAAACAAAGACGAACATGGAAACACGCTACAGAGAACCATTATGTATCACTAGAGTACGACAGGAAAGTGAAACAGGAACCTGTGTGAGACCAATTCACAGAAATACACTGACCCCACAACACCCAACACCCTACATTCATCCACTTAAAACTTATTGGGGGTGGGAGACAGGTATCTACAGCTTCTGAAGACTGCACCCCCCACAATAACTATGACTCATGTCAATGATGCTGTCTTTCCGCATCTTAGACTGAGACAGGTTTCAGGAGCCATGGGTGTTTGGTTTTTAAGTGGATGGATAAATGACTTTACGATGAATTTACATGGGAACATGGATGTAGGGAATGGCCAAGGCCCATGTTGTGCAGTATCTGCCGGACGCTAAGCCCAACACCACAAGCTAACCATTGATGGTTGGCGATGGAGGCCTCTGGATGCAAGCCAGGATTTGACGGCTCCTTTAGTCCAGCTAGCATCCATAAGCCTCACCCTGCTGCACAGTCTCAGGCCCAAAATATACCAATAGCATCCACATGCGTTTATCGTTATGATGCGTCCTGGACCCATGCACACATAGCATACTGATGATGAACACAGTATTAGACTTCATTTTTGGGATATAATACTATTGTGTGGTTTTATATATTTGCAAAATCTGCATTTTTTTTAACTGGGCCCTTGTGTAAGCCGAACAGGATTCGCAGAAATATAAAAAACCTGGCAAGGTTATTTTCAGGCTCCACTCTGTGTTAAACAAGGTCCTCCTCTTATTCTCCCTTAGTGGGGAGGGGGGGGAGGAGGTGCGGGGAACACGGGAGCAAAGCGGAGATCAGCAGCAGGATGGAGAGCTGAGGAAGAGCAGGGGCTCAGTGGGATGGATGACTTGTGAGAAAAATGACCGTATGGGCCACAGGACTAGGGGAGTAGGTTTCCATTCACACTGGGGGCCGGCAGGTCTCCACACACCTTAGGCTGCTGTCCTTGATGGGGACAAAGTCTTTCCTACTGCATAATTATACTTTGAACACATTGATGTACTTCAGCAGTGCGCCAAGATGTCATACTAGTATCTGAAAATGTACGGGGTGTGTAGTGTGATTTATACTGAACACACTGTGCGTTGAGCATAGAAGGGGCGACCTTCACGAAAATGGGTAATTAATTAATTAGTGAATTCCTATTCTGGAAAGAAGTGAATAACACAAGAGCTCTGTGAATTGTACTCTTATGGTGTCCAGTACGGTAGCCGATAAGGATAGAATAAAAGGCCTGTTACCTCGAGGATGCATTTCACACTATACCAGAGATCATACATAGTGTATATACCACCTGTGAATGTATTTGGAAATATTATACATAGTACATCGGTAATCTTGTGTGAAAGGTGACCATGGCAATGGTGGAACAAGTTCGATAAAAATATACATTTATACAGGAGTGCAGCCTGACTAGAATTATCTTGGATGTTAAAATACCACAATGCATCGAAAGCCACTTCTCAGAGCACCATTCTGAACTGCAGGCTTATGATTGGTTCATCGTTTTTGGAATACCAAAAAGAAATGCAGATTTCTATTGGATATCTGGTGATGATCGAAACATCTTAGGACTGATGTCCAGTCTGATTGGTGCTCAGCTCTCCCAGTTGACCAGTGGGTGTCTTCAGTTTTGCCTGCACAGCAGATTGTGATGTTAAAGGACCACTTGCCTCTGTCATGATCCTTACTCAAGACAAGGGCCACATGCTTGCGGTGGGAGACCCATGAGCAGTTGGCAGGTGTATTCTTGTCATGGAGTGTTCCTTTGTAGAGCTCTCTTGCCATCCTGACCACAGGATGAATATGTGGTGGACAAAGTGAGACATACCCTTCATCAATGAAGAGAGGACTCTGTAAACTCACTCCCACCCAGCAGGCAACTAGCCTTAGTTCGAGGAACCAAAACTTTGTACCAGAGAGCATCCTCAAGGAACTGCTTCAACGCCTTTTAGAGATATGCTATTACACCCAGACAGAGCCTCACTCCACCAAGTAATCACCTTATGGCCTGCTTCTGTTCCTGCAGAGAGAAGGGTGTAAAGGGAACTCATAGCACGCTCCAGAAGAGGGAGAAGGCCCTGCCGAAAGGATGCTGGATGACAGCAATGAGATGCAGGGAGCTGCTGTAGCTGAGCTGTGTCATTCTTGATTGGGTGCCGGGAGCTGAGCGAGTGGGAGAAGCAAAGGGAGGTGGAGAGGGAAGAGGAGGAGTGGAGCTCTGTCTGTCGAGTGCAGCGGTGAGGGCAGGTCCTGAGCTAGACTACTGAGGGCCCAGAGTCCAGATGTGAACCTGCCCTCAGGGTCTCGTCTGTTGACGGAACACTGCCTAAGTGCAAGGTGCACAGGCCACGTCCCAGCGGTTCGTCAGAGTGAACGAAAGAAAGAAAAACATCTTAGTACCTCCGAGCTGGTTTCTAACTCTGATTTTACTTACTTTTTCCAACTTAAGAAATAAAATATTTTACAAATGGTTGTGCTACATATTTACAGATTTTTCATTGGGCAATCATTACTTCAAGTACAAGATGCTTAGTTTCATTCAACAGGGGAGGAAGGGCTGCTACAGGAGGGCTACAGTCCGTGGGAGTTATTGCTAGCAGTGGTTCACAGTCATGGTAAGTGCAAGGGAAGGGGGGGGCAGATGAGGGTTCCACAGTAGGAGACTAAAATGGAAGCACAGTAGATTCACAGATGCTAAGGACAGCTGTGACAAAGAGCACACCCCAGTCCCATGGCAAAACCGAGGCCCACAGTGGCTGCACCAGGAGAAGAGCTAGCTTCTTGCCCATGATGGGACATTCAATTAGGGTCAGGGGTATGGGGAACCAGGAGAACCACTTACTGCTCACCTGTGACAGGCCTTTGGGTTAGAGGAAATCAGGAGAATCCCCAGCTCCTCAGCCATGATGGGCCATTGGCTTATGGTTAGAGGAAACCAGGAGAAACCCCAGCTTCTCATTCATGATGTGGCCAGTGGGTTAAGTTTAGGGTTAGGGGAAACTCAGAGATGCGCTAGCTCCGCGACCATGGTGGGCCGTTGGCTTAGGGTTAGGGGAAACCAGGAGAGACGTTAGCTCCTGAACCCAAGACAGCTGGCTGGCAGCCTGAAAGGTTCTGCTGATCTTTGGTTCTCGCTGGTTGTTGACAGTTGACTTTAGCACTGCTCTTGGAGAGGCAGGAGACTGGTTCTCACTCAGCAAAATGTATTTGCTTTAGATCATTATCATACATTTCCCATTGACTCTTATATTAATGTTTGCTTAATTACAAGCAAGAATCTCTCTCCAGCATAAACATTGTGCTATCTTATAAAAGTCTATAATCTCTCCTGAATATCACTTATCAAAAAAAAAAAGTCTGAAATATTGTTTGGACATCAGTAATGACATCTAATGTATTCCCGAGTCTAATCTCTTAGTGGCAGTGGAAAAATTAATATTCATATTCTAAACACACATTGAGACATCACTGGCATAGTGTAATAGTCATATTAATATTTAATTTTAGAGTAAACGGACAAGCTACAGTCTGTTAAAAGTTCCATGGTATGTGGTTAGACTCCCATAAGACCTTAAGACGGCGCTGTCACCCCCAACAGCCACTGTCACCTAATGGTACCAAGTCTCCTGCTTAATCAGAGCAGCGTGGCTCTTTGAGCCTTCCTGACTCCCTGACACTACACCACCCCCCCCATCCTCTCCCCCCTGAACGATACAGTCCACGTGCTAATCAAGCATCACACGCAATAGCTTCAGGGCACATGGCACAGTCGCAGTAGGAGCAGTGTCAGCGGAGGAGCGCAGAAGGAGGGGAAGCCGCAGGAGCAGGGCATGGCTGCAGCGTCGGCCATGGTGATTGGGGGGGGAGAGCTCGTTGTCACAGCTCAGGCTGCCGGGAGGAGAGCCGCCCAGTGCGGAGCTCAGCTTTGCAACCATGGCGTGAGGCGGACGAGCATCTCTAGGCCAGTACCTGCTCCTCGAGGAGGGCCTGGGTCCTTTTGATTTTGCTCTGCCGGTAGTACTCCATAATCATCATGGCTGCGTAGATCTTGCCCACCGTCAGGTCTGTAGCTGTTGAGAGAAGGACGGGTTACCCTGCACGATGGTGTAGAATGCACCGGACCCTGAGTCGGGGGAACAGCAGGAGGTAAGACAAACCACAGACAGTGGGCGGAGTCCACTTTGAAGGCTCTTTCTCGCTGCTGTTCTTTGATTATGCTCTAAAGGGGACACCCCAGGGAGAACATCAGGCGTCTTGGCCTCTCTCATTCATAATAGCCATGCCAGTTTTGGTATTATTCGGTGTAACAGGTATTTCAGATGGATTCGGTGGTGTAATCTCCATTCTTTTTCTGATTGCCATTAGGCGGGGGTGTCCCGCGTTTGTGTGCCGTGGCTTTTTATGTAAATCGTTGTGCTCTGGATGAATGATTGTACGTGACACGCTTCTGGCAGTGAGCTAAGGGGGTTTTCTGCCGTGGGGAGAGGCATGCGGAATTCAGCAGCAAGTGAGAAGCTGCCCTCTGGGGGGGGGGAAGCAGTCGGACAGACAAACCTTCTGGAAACTTACGCTTGTGTGGGGTGACCAGGAGGTCCAAAGTCTTCTGGGAGAGATTGGGCCAGATCGCCATCATCTCCTTCCGCAGCTCGGAGTCCATCTGGTGCTTGTCTGCACCGCCTGCACCACATACACACGCACACACACACAGACACACACACATGGACATGTGCACACACGCACACGCAGCCACGTGTACCCACACAGAATATGCACCAAGGCAGTCACCAGCATCAGACACAAGGGGGCAGTCACATATATGGACACACACACAAAACATACACACAGAAAAATGACTCTTATTAAAGGGAACCAGATCCTTTTTGTTCCACCTAAATACAACTGAAGGAAGAGAATGGAGTGTAGCACCACGATGCGGAACCACAACACAACACTACACAACCAGGGTCCACCGTACAGAGCAGGGAACCAGTGTATAGACAGTTAGAGGCAAGCAGAGAGGCTAAACTATAAGGGAGGGGGCACACGGACCTCCTATAGCACAAACGTATGGCTGACAGGAAGTGACACGTGTAGCCTTTAAGAACTGCTCTCTCTTTATTGATGAGGAATAATTCACAGCCTTAACTGCCTTTACACTGGGAGGGGTAGGGAAAGTTAGCAGAAGGCGTAGGTAAACATTTATTAATCAGGTTACACGTGAAGCTACGCTTGTGGCAGGGACAGCTGTGTGCAGAGAAGACCCCCTTGTTTTAGCCTGTTCTGCATTGGATCTCTTCTCACATTGTCATCACAACACATATCTGGCAAGTCTGATACATCTACCATAGCATATACATTTGCACAACACCAGGAGATATGAAGAAGAAAGCTCAGACGTGGGGACACACATTTAGATGTTCCTTCCCGCCTTGTGAGAAGGACAGCTAAAGAATGTGTGTGCCCAGTCTCCCGAGAAACCTCTTTGTGTGAGGACTGCAGGAAGCGGCGGCCCTGGCCGAGCCGTCGCGGCCACTTCCAGAGGCATTCTGTCCCCAGCAGGTGCCCTCTGCCACCACAGGGTCACTATCTCGGACGCTGGGACTCTACTGGAAAAACTGAAAGCGTCTTCTCAATGAAAAGGGAAGAAGGTGAGGCACAGGGACGAGACTCTGACACACCACACAATCAGCAGGCCATGAGAAAAGGAGAGAAGAAGAGAAGTTAGAGGTAATAATAAAGAATCGTCCAAACCTTCCGTACCCTTGGCGATCTTGATGTCTAACGCAGTGCGGATTAAGGCCATGAGGGTGGAGTTGAAATGGACGCTGTTGTCATCAGCGACTGGCAGATCCATCCGCAGCAGCCTCTGTGGAAAGTCAGCCATCATGAGTAAGGGGCATAGTTTGGGAGGTGAGGGAATGGGCAATGGGTCTGAACCTCCCGGAGGGAAGATGAAGGGGCAGCTTTGTAGGCAAAAGACCGGCAAACCAACTGAAAATGCTCCAGTCTCTACAGAGGCTGTTGATTTCTTGTTAGTGTTTCAGGAACACGCAGAGAGACCATGCAAACCCAAATCCTTCATCTCTTTCATATTCATTAACATATTCTCCCTATACAGCCACTGTCTTCCTGACCTCTCAATGACTTGAGGTATTTGTCCTCCACCAGTCTGCTGAAAGACTTGATGTTGAACCTTTGGCAGCCAAGGACTGTGGGATACCGAAGTCAAGAATCATATAGACTCGTTGAAGGACAACGGGTCCTTACTGTTAATCATTTCTAGAATGTCTTGGTGCAGATGTTAGAGCCCTATTTCAGTTTGAAAGGTCCCAGAGACAATGGACTTTGCAGCGTCAGGCTGGATAAAGGGTTGGGTCTTGGCTACAGAGCTCCCCCTGTTGGAGGTTCATGACAACATTTCACCGTTCTGTCAAGAAAATAAATGCATAAGTAGACACAGTGACCTTCCAGTCACCGTCTTTATTTATGATTTATTATCCTTTGCTCTACTGAAAAAATGCACCAGGCATTCACTGATATGGCATTGCCATAGCAACTCCCCCCACCCCCCACCCACCCGCCATGCAGCAGACCATGCTGGACCCCCATGCATCGTGCAGGAGACAGGCACAGCAACACACGCAAATACATACGTGAACAGGACAAGCAGCCGTGCAGCCATAATACAGAAAGCGTTGTCGGTTGGTCGTTTTGTTAATGATCATTTCTGTGGCTGTCACACTATTGACTGAGACCCATTCGTAGCTGGGCTACAGAAAAAAAGGGCTATCCAGACTCTCTGATCTCTCCGTGCGAAAATGGGTGCAACCTACATGGGAAGAACGCTACAGCAGCATTCCGCGGACAGAGAAAGATCCCGCGGTGTGTTAAGCTATGTCAAGCTGGAAGGCTGTAACACAAAAACCAGGAGTGGGTGCAAATGCCTGACTATTACAAGGGGGAAAGAGACAAGGGGTGTGTCCGGAGATACTACCATTTAGAAGCCAAAAAGTGAAAGAGGTCAGAGGATTCAGGAAATAAGAGGAAGAGGAGGATATATCATCAGAAGCAAAGGCAGGAGAATGAGAAAGGAGTTCAAATCAAAAAGCAAAGAAAGATCTACCACCAAAGAAGCTGGTCATGTCCAACAAACAGCAATCCTGCCTGAAGCCCCTACTGTCTCAGCAGGAGAAAGAAGAGGACGAGTTGGATAGGAAGTGACTGTGCTCAGTCGTGCTGAGATTCAGGGGTCAGGATGGGCAGGGGGGCGATTCTGAGAGCAAACCATCGTGTTTGGGTGGGTGTGAAGGCAGGGTGCGGAGTTTTTAGACCACTAAGTCGCCTGAAAGGAAGCAGAATCCAGCACCTTTAATTAACGAACTGCATGATCTTGGAGACTGTGAATTTTGGACTAATCAATTCACCCCAACGGCACCCTGGGGGTGAATGTGATCCGGGGAAAAGGATCACAGACTGATGGGACAGGTGAGGCCACGTAGGCGAATCACGTCAGGAGACACTTCAGGAGGGAGGCTGGCAGGACCAGAGAAGACAGGGATGGCAGGTAAGAGGAGGACAAAAGCCAGAAGAGGAGGCATGAGAAAAAGAAGGGGGGAGGGCAGGAGAGTGAGGGGAGGTCAGGGGGGCACACTGGAGACTGTCATCCAGTAAGAACTGGCACTGTAGCAATGATGGATGACCCAGGGCCCTTTGGGAAGGAGAGTTTTGTGTGCAGCAGCAGATTTGCTCACGCATGGGCACGAAGGCCAGCATCTGCATCAGCATGCAGCACCAGCCACCCACGTGGAAGGGCTAGCCATATCGCTACGCCGGCAGTCAGTCAGCGTATGGCAAACAGCCCTGGTGTGATCCATGGCCCTGTGACCATCCCGTTGACGAGCACAAGCCTTCTTCTGCAGGTCACCAAGAGAAATCAGGGTGCTGCACTAGTCTGGAAGCAGTACGTCTCCCTCTGACCTGGGACGAGGGAGCGTGTTCTTAGTCATTTACAAAAGCCATCATAGTCATCGATGCCTGGTAGAGCGCACTGGGCTCATGGGGAAATGGGAAGCCTGGTCCCTCGCTCAGGAGGGCCAAATTCTTAAGTCCATCTGATACAGCCCTTCCTCCCTGACCAACTTGAGTGAGTGGGCAAGACCCCATCTCCCATGGCCCCAGGCTCTGAAACTCCCCAAAAAATAAAACTGCTGGCATAAAAATGACCCTGTGGTGTACCAAAATGTTTACAGACCAATGAGAAGAGACATCAGTTTCACATCAGCAAATCACGACAAGGCAACTGTTTTTTTGTGCTCCTTTTCCCTTAGAGGCTAATGTGGGGGGGGGGCAGGGCAGGATAAGGTAGGCCAGGAGAGAGAGAAAGCCTGGCAGAGGGGCGAGTGCAGTGCGTCACCATCCCCGGAGGAGGGGTGAGGGTGTGTGGGAGGCGGCCAAGCTAGGATGAGGAGGCGGGGCATGCAGAGGAAGGAGGAGCAAAGGGCGGGGCTGTGAACAGCATGTACATATAGGAGGAAACAGAGCCGAACTGCATTGACAGGAGAAACAAAAGACGGATGGAAGAGTTAGTTGGCTGATTTCTTGTTGGACCTGGGTTTACCCTCCTAAGCTATTTCGCATTTCTGTTGAAAATAATGAGTATTTTCTGTCTTTTTACCCAGCAAAGAAAGGCTGATGTAGATGCTCATGGTTCAGAGAGAGACAGAAACCTGGCTGTGTGTGTCTGTATGTGTGTGAGACCGTCGCTACGAAGCCATTCGCAGGAAGGAAAGACCCGGAGAGCGGAAGACGCACACGGGCCCTCAGCTGTCCTGCTGCACACGCGCCGCTGCCGACGGACGGACGCCCGGGCCCTCCGCACTCTGCTGCTCCGTCACCCTTTCGGGGAGCGACCTGCTCTCTGAACGTCTGTCCCGGTACCACGACAAACCAGCGCTTCTGCACACATTAATGCTGGCACTTGAATGCATTTCCATGCACTTGATCTTTCAGGGATGTTCTCTGGATCTCAGAATACAGAGGTTGCACGTCTCACGTGCCGGAGACGATTAGCTGAGTGCTGTCACTAGTCCCCTGGCCGGCCTTCGTCTAGCCCTGACCCTACGCGGTCCTGCCGGCCAGGGAGCGCCTAGGCCTACGCAAGCGTGCTGCCATGGGAATATGTGGCGCCTAGCGGCTGTGGGCTGGCAGTGCAAAAGGGCAGAGAGGGTCCCTCTGTTCTCCCCCTCCTGCGGATAGACTTGTCACTGGCTGGGCCTACAGACCCCAGAAAACCGCCCCCTCCCACTTCCACAACCAGAAAAAACAAAACGAAAGGCAAAGTAAGAAACACCAACAGTACAGACAACAGCCCCGGTCCCGGCCGGCTCCCTCTACCTTGTAGGCAACCCGCGCAGGGCATTTCTTCCCCAGGCCTAACGGCGGAGACATTTGCCTGAGCATCTCATACATATCAGTGTAAGTGATCCGGCCACTGTAGGGCCAGAGACACCGGGTGGGGGGGGAGGGTGGGATAACACAGAACACAGAGGAACAGGAAGTGTGCGGGGCACAGGAGGAGGGGGGAGGGGACACACAAAAAAAAAACAAGGTTATTCTCTGAGCCGCTCAGGGACGCCGTCAAAGAGCCTGTCTGACCTTTTGCTAAGTAAAAGGTCGGGGGGAAAAGGGCAGGTTTGGGTTCGGCGCCCAACTCGATTCTATGCAAGTGGGGCGGGTTGCATAGAACAGCGGGGGGGCTTCCAACAGGCAAGAAGCCCCACTGCTGAAGTGCAAAATGGCAGTCAGTGTGTCAATGCAGTTCCTACCCCCCCAGAACAATGCACGCTACCAAACCCACAGTGCCTAGCCAGGGCTAAACAACAAGCAAAAAAAAACACAAGATGGTGAGTTGTAGTTTTTTTTTTTAATCCCCTGCGTCATTACGGTGTTTTATTTTTTCTTTTTTGGTTCTCGGGGTTTCACTTCATGCGTGGCTGGTTTGCATTGTCCTGCACATTCTCGTTTGGAATCAGAATGCAGTAGGAATGGCAGAAAACAAAAGAGAAAGAAGCGACATTCATTCCAGTCTCGATGCTAGCAGTGCGTTAGGGTTTTAGTGGAGTTCAAACCTTGCAGGCCACCCTATGAGGGCATTTCTTGCCTAAGCCCAGAGGGGGGTCGATAACTCGCAATAAACTGTACATATCCTTATAATGAATGCGCCCGCTGAAAGAAGAATAGAGGGTGTTAGAGCAGACAACAGACAGCACTGAGACATCGGAAGAAGGACAGAGAGAGAGAGAGAAAGAGAGAGGCCCGGGGGCCACCCTCGGAGTCAGGGGCTGTGACTCTAGCTGACCTAAGTCACTACTGGCTCCTTACTCTGTTACTGACAGAGCGAGGCAGCCAATCAGCCCGTAGGCCACGAGGCCACCTTTTCTATACATATATATATAAAATTCAAGAGGTGTTCCTCGGAGCAGGAATCTTGTTTAATTATTTATTTAAATAGCACTTCTTAAGTACACAGGACTTATATAACAGGGTCCACAAATCTTTCTGTTAATCCCTCTCCATGCTTGTTTTACTCAGTTTTACTCTATGACCATATTAA
Source organism: Mormyrops attenuatus (assembly GCA_026777985.1). Taxonomy (NCBI): domain Eukaryota; kingdom Metazoa; phylum Chordata; class Actinopteri; order Osteoglossiformes; family Mormyridae; genus Mormyrops; species Mormyrops attenuatus. Next base: position 10,310,559 of record JAODKC010000048.1, on the reverse strand, counting down.
TTGTTACTCTGTGACCATACTCATTGCATTACTCTCTTACCATACTACCATATTCATTGTTATTCTCAGTTACCATACTCATTGTTTTACTCTGTTACCATACTCATTGTTGTGATTCCAGTTTACTGTTCTCCTTCCCAGAACTCTTTCTTGGAGCATTTTGATCTCATATCGCTCTGCTGTTTCTCACTATCGCTCCCTGCAGTGCAGACTCCGCGACAGCACTAGGGTAACAGGCACTGGAATGCAGATACCAAGAAACTTATCGTGTCTGAGGTTGGGGGAGGGGGAGGGGGCACAGTAAGTTTTTACAGTATGCAGATTCCAGCAGGGGATGGGGGAGGGTTGGTCTTTACAACTCACAAGGAGCAGGGGAACAGACAGACTGGGGCTCTGCGGGTCTCACATCCACGTCCCCTTCTGCTGCACTATAAACTCTGCTCCTTTCGTTAAGGAGTGTATTTCACTGCTCACTGCTAATTACTCCAGGTCCACTGGAGATGTCCTTTCGACACAGATAACCATTAAAACACATTTTACAGTTCAGACAGTATGCATCACGTCAGTATGTATCATGTCAGTGCTCTGTGGCCGTGTGTATCTGCATGGGACAGTAGAGTGGTATTATACGGAGATTAAGAGAAAAAGAAGATGGATGTGTGGAAGAATTGAAGGGGGAGAGAAAAATTTAGAGAGTTAATTTAGTAGGAAGATAAGAAAGTCAGCGTTGTTGCATCTGTGTCTCTTTGTCTGTGTGTGTGTGTGTGTGTGTGTGTATTAATGTGTTAGGGAGCAAGAGATGGATCAGTACTCACCACGCAGCCGGATCGTACTCGGCCCAAATGCGGACGTACTCGTCCAGGTGGTGAGGACCCAGGATGGACGAATCCCGGGTCAGGTACTCAAAGTTGTCCATGATAACAGCCACAAAGAGGTTCAGCATCTACACACAGGATCCAGGGAAAATGTCACATTTCCCCTCTCAAGCTACACCGGTCATCATAAAATGCTGAATGTGTGACCTTCCCAAACAAGACAGGAATTATGAATGATGATGGGACATTTCTCAGCTGTTCTCAACTGTTCCTTGTGCTGGCTGTGTGCTGCTCTGTATAAACGCATTTTTGTTTCACATGTGTGAAATGACATTAAAGTGGCTGGAGAGGAAGATGAAAAGTAAGAGGTAGGTGATACACAATAAGGTCTAGAAGAAGGGTGACAGAAGAAAATGGGAGAGAAGAAGACGACGAAGGAGAGCCCTCACCAGGAAGGAGCAGAGGAAGATGAAGGACACAAAGTAGAGGTACGCGAACTCGCTGCCACACTCCGGATCCTTGTTGCCGGAACGTGGGTCGCACATTTTCCCCCCAAGGCAGGAGAGCATAATGTCGTGCCACGCCTCCCCCGTGGCACTCCTGCAATACACCTGCATCTGAGCATGGGTTCTAAGCACCTTCTGCAACATGACTCAAAGAGTGGCCCCTACAGGCATGAACCAAGCAGACATGGCCCCTACAGGCACGAACCAAGCAGGCGTGGCCCCCTACAGGCATGAACCAAACAGGCATGGCCCCTACAGAACCATGAACCATGCACACCTTGTTTCGCACATGCTTCCCTTTGACACAGTTAATGATTCCTAAAGCCACCCCCACACTCAGCAGGAAGTCCCATCCATGGTGAATCCACTACAGAGCTTCAGTAAACCTGGAGTCTACCCCAGGAAACACACTGGACACGACAGAGGACACCAGGGATGGGATGCTAGTATCTAACTATACCCTAACTATAACTGTTACACACAGTCACATTTCAGAGACATCATTTCATCTAACTCAGTGTTTATCAGCCCGGTCCTCTCGGACCCCCGGAGGGTCCATGTTTGTGCTCCCTCGCAGCTTCCAGTAGCAAAAACATGGATTGTCTGGGGGTCCCTGAGGGTCGGGTTGAGAAACACTGATCTAACTCCACAAGGAAGGAAGGCTTCAGCCCTGGAGGTGTGAAACCATAACAGCACCCACTAAGTCGCCAGGCCGGAATAAAATCACAGCAGGGACTTCTTGATGAAAAAAACAAGCTAAGGTTTTAAAGCTTTTCTGGAGTCGTAGACCAGTATTCCATCACCATCAAGCACCAGCTGTCAGCCACAAGCACACAGTGACATGCACGCACAGACCTGAAGAGCAACATGAGGGCTTGGAAGAAGGTCCTGAAGTTGTTGTGCTGGTTGATGGCACTCTCTCCATCCTCATTGATCTCTATGTTTCCGAAAAGCTGGTGGTAACAACAGCCACATTAATAAGCATCACTTCATACAGGTAACGGCTCTCTGCTTAGTCAGTGTCAGACTCGTACAGGTAAGGCATCAGCAGGATTCGGAGTCGGAGCGAGAACGGTGACGGTAGGCTTGGCACAGACTGAGTAGGACGGCATCCCTGCTGCTCACCTGCATGCCGATGATGGCGTAGATGAAGAACAGCATTGCGATGAGCAGGCACACATATGGCAGGGCCTGTGGGCAGAGGGGCACGGGGCGGGGGGGACAGTGTCACAGCTCAGCTCCCGCTGCCGTAGGTCAAAGAGACACAAGCAAAACTTTCTGTGCTAGAAAGCATGCGTGGGACTGTCAAGGCTTCGCCTAGTCAATGTGTCAGAGTGTCAGTGCTGCAGTGTCTCTGTGCTTCGCCTAGTCAGTGTGTCAGAGTGTCAGTGCTGCAGTGTCTCTGTGCTTCGCCTAGTTAGTTTGTCAGAGTGTCAGTGCTACAGTGTCTCTGTGCTTCGCCTAGTCAGTGTGTCAGAGTGTCAGTGCTGCAGTGTCTCTGTGCTTCGCCTAGTCAGTGTGTCAGAGTGTCAGTGCT
>JAODKC010000048.1:10251364-10270454 GCA_026777985.1 Mormyrops attenuatus | reverse complement strand
GTGCGTCCCTGTTCAGTATTTGAGTATGTGTCACTGTGTAGTGCGTCCCTGTTCAGTATTTGAGTATGTGTCACTGTGTAGTGCGTCCCTGTTCAGTATTTGAGTATGTGTCACTGTGTAGTGCGTCCCTGTTCAGTATTTGAGTATGTGTCACTGTTTAGTGCGTTCCTGTTCAGTATTTGAGTATGTGTCACTGTGTAGTGCGTTCCTGTTCAGTATTTGAGTATCTGTCGCTCTGTAGTGCGTTCCTGTTCAGTGTTTGAGTATGTGTCGCTCTGTAGTGCGTTCCTGTTCAGTATTTGAGTATGTGTCACTGTGTAGTGCGTTCCTGTTCAGTATTTGAGTATGTGTCACTGTGTAGTGCGTTCCTGTTCAGTATTTGAGTATCTGTCTCTCTGTAGTGCGTTCCTGTTCAGTGTTTGAGTATGTGTCGCTCTGTAGTGCGTTCCTGTTCAGTATTTGAGTATGTGTCACTGTGTAGTGCGTTCCTGTTCAGTATTTGAGTATGTGTCACTGTGTAGTGCGTTCCTGTTCAGTATTTGAGTATGTGTCGCTGTGTAGTGCGTACCTGTTCAGTGTCTGATTGTGAGTGTGTCGCTGTGTAGTGCGTTCCTGTTCAGTGTCTGAGTGTGAATCTGTCATTGTATAGTGCCTCCCTTGCCTCTCTTTCCTTTGCCTTTCCCCTCCTTCCTCTCTCTCTTGCTTCTCTCTCTTTGCCCCTCTCTGTTGCCTCACCTTTGCTTCTCCCTTACCTCTCTCTCGCCTCTCCCTCTCTCTCCCTTGCCTTTCTCTTATCTCTCCATTGTTTCTCTCCCTTGCCTCTCTCTCACCTCTCCCTCTCTAGTCCTTGTCTCTCTCCCTTGCTTCCTTCTCTTGCCTTTCCCCTTGTCCCTCTCTTGCCTTTTTCTCTTGCCTCTCTCTCTCTCTCGCCTCTCCCTCACTCCTTTCTCTCTCTTGCATCTACCCCTCTCTGCCTTGCCTCTCTGTCTCTCACCCTTGCCTATTTCACCCTTGCCTCTCCCTATCTCACTGTTGCCTCTCTCTCTCGCCTCTCTTGCCTTTTTCTCTTGCCTCTCTCTCTCTCTCGCCTCTCCCTTACTCCTTTCTCTCTCTTGCATCTACTCCTCTCTGCCTTGCCTCTCTGTCTCTCACCCTTGCCTATTTCACCCTTACCTCTCCCTATCTCACTGTTGCCTCTCTCTCTCGCCTCTCCCTCTCTCCCCCTTGTGGCTCTCTCCCTTGCTTCCTTCTCTTGCCTTTCCCCTTGTCCCTCTCTTGCCTTTTTCTCTTGCCTCTCTCTCTCTCTCGCCTCTCCCTCACTCCTCTCTCTCTCTCTTGCATCTCCCTCTCTCGCCCTTGCCTCTCTCTCATTCTCTCGCCTCTCCTTCTCTCACTCTTGCCTCTCTCCCTTGCCCCTCTCGGTTGCCTCACCCTGGTCTCTCCCTTGTTTGTGACTCCATTTTCTCTCTCCCTTGCCTCTCTCCCTTGCCTCTTTCTCCCTTGCTGCTCTCTCTCCCTTGCCTCTCTCTCTTGCCTCTCCCTCTCTTGACCTTGCCTCTTTCTCCCTTGCTGCTCTCTCTCCCTTGCCTCAATCGCCCTTTCACTCCCCACTGTGCCTGTGACACCAGCAGTGACGTTGTGCAGAGAGACGTGTCGTCGGCGGAGTCACGACTTCACAAGCTGGGCGGACAGTGCTTGTGCCCGGCTCACAATCCGCACAGACAGCCTGGATGCTGAGGACAGAGCTGAGGTCACGCTGTGGAACATGGCGCAACACGCTGAACTGCAAGCAGCGCCACAGAAGGCACCTGCGAGCGGTTAAAACAATACGATCATACATGCTGCCAATCACTGATCAGTTTAAGAACCAGAAGTTGAAAGTGGAACGGGAATGGGGTCAGCTGATGACTCATAGGGCACAGGAAGCCGACCTTAACCTCCTTCCTCCATCAGGAACACTCAACACTTCCTCTTAGTTTGGGCAGACATTCAGCACCATGGACAGCAGATGCCTGAATGCTAATGGCCTGAATGGAACTTCAGGACCAGGGATTGTGCAGATCAGAGTACAGCCGTGTAATTGGGCTGTAGGGGTGTATACAGGGGTGGGGCCACAGAGGCACTGGCCCCAGCTGAATGCTGATTGGCCCCTGGAGTGCCCTCTCCCCCGTCAATCAAGGCTGGCTCCTCTGTATGAATTATGGCCCCTCTTATGCCCCCCCAAAAATCCTAGAATTTCCCCAATTATGTGCTTCTTCTAAGTGTGTTTGCTCTCAGCTACACCCAGAACATGAACACTGTAGGCGCTAGACGAGTCTTCCATTTTATAAAGGAGGCTCCAGTCTTCAGCAAGACACATCTCAGAACCTCTGGTTTAAACAAATTCCTCTACAGTGACAGTAAGTTGCAGGCACACGCTGCTGGTGCTGTGTGACCGTTTAAGAATGTGCTGGAACACGTGTCCACTGCACGTCTGTCTGAGTGAGCCAGTGTCAACCTGCAAATAGAAATCAAAGGAGAGAGCGAAGCTGCGGAAGGACAGAATTGTCTTTTCTTCAAAGTGGCCTGTGGCAAACAGCCAAGAGCCAACATTAGCCGCAGATGGGGAGGGGGGCATCTAGACAGCGGCGAGGAGGGCAGGGGCCCTTAAACACCCGTCTGCTTCAGCATGGCACACACACGCACCCATCTCATCCACTGACAACGCATCCACCTCATCCACACACATGCATCCATCTCATCCACAGACAATGCATGCTTGGATTATTTGGACTGAAAATAGGTGGGTTTCCACAGTAACTAGCATGTCTGAGGGAACACAAGCACGTGGAGTTAAAAACCACAAGGGAAGGAGCTCATGTTCGTTACTGTGAGGAGGAGAGCAGGAGCGAGTGAGGGAATGCGTCTGTTATGGAGTCTCAGGGCTCCAGTGGATGATTGATCATCTGCAGCAGTAAAAAACAGGTTACTGCAGCAGCATAGGCACATGCCCCTCCCCCATTGGCCAGCTTTGCCTCTGCCCCCTCCCACCCTCTCTCTCTCTTTCATTGGTCAGCTCTGCCCCTGTCTCCTCCCACCCTCTCTCTCTCTTTCATTGGCCGGCTCTGCCCCTGTCTCCTCCCACCCTCTCTCTCTCTTTCATTGGCCGGCTCTGCCTCTGCTCCCTCCCGCCCTCTCTCTCTCTTTCATTGGCCAGTTCTGCCCCTGTCTCCTCCCACCCCCCCCACCCCCATTGGCCGTCTCTGCCCCTGTCTTCTCCCACTGCCTCTCTCTCACTCATTGGCTTGCTCTGCCTCTGCCCCCCATCCTCTCTCTCTTCCTCATCCAGCTTGCTCCCCAGCTTGTCCGCTTATAGGTCTATACATCCTCCCCTCCACCTTGCCTCTGTCCTTTCCCTCATCGCTCTCGCTTTCAGTCTCAATTGACGATCTCTCCCCCCACCCCCGGCACACTTTTGCATCTCCCTGCCCTTTCTCCTCCTATCCCAAGCCCCAGGCATGATCACATGATCAAACACGCACTGCGACGTCACTGCCTGCTGCCCACCCTGTCCCTAACCCCCAAACCCCTGCCTCTCCCATGTCTCTCACTCTCTTCCAAGGCCCCTGTATCCTCCAGGCTGCACCCCCCCAAGCCCGCATCATTGCCAGTGAAGCTTTATGTAACCAGCTTCATGTTCCGGGTGTTCACCAGGCACAACACACACACACACACACACACACACACACACACACACAATGTCACATACGGATGCACATGTGCTCAAACCCGGCTTGCAAGCTCTCCCCAGACACCGAGCCTAGCCGGTCAGTAAGGGCTATACTCACAGCCCCCAGCGGACAGCTGTGCACCAGACGGCAGGTGGGGCCGGCGCCCATGGCGGAGGGAAGCCCTAGGGCTCTAGGCTCCATGACCCACTTATGGTGCCCGTTTGCCCGGATCCTGCCCCCGCTCTCTGGCCCTTCAGCAGATAGTGACCATGGGGGAAGGACACAGGTGTGCAGACAGCCTAAGGGAAGCACCGGCATGCAGCTATCAGCCCTGACATGGCCCATCCCGATGTGTGGGCCCTCGGGCCCCGGCTTTGATGGAAGCAGGACAGGGAGGGCAGCTGAAGGAGTGCAAGATGGAGGCCGTATGAAGGAGGGAGCAGACTGTAAAAGACGAGGCGGCCAGGCGTCCCTGCAGCTTGGCCTGTCAGTTTTCCGTAGTGTCACCACCATCACCTCCCTGTCACCCCCCCACTGTCCTTTTGTCTTTCCCCATCTTTCCCCTCCATTTCCCCTCTCTCTTTCCCACCGTTCCCCAGTACCCAGACCGCCCACTGAGGTGACATTTGGGCACCTTCCCGGCTGTGATTGAAGCCATGTCCCTGGGCCCGTTTGGGTGTGGGTGGGGGCCGGCCCGGCGCTCTGATCCCCCCCCCCCCCCCCCCCACTGACTCACCACGTGTCTGTGCACACGCATGTGTGTGAAGAAAAAGGACACGCCAACAACGTGTTTATGTGTGCATGTGTGTGTCACACTCACCCGGTGAGCACCACTACGAAGTCCATGACGTTCCAGCCGTTGCGCAGGTACGAGCCCTTATGGAAGGCAAAGCCCAGGGCCAGGATCTTGATGCCTGACTCGAAGCAGAAGATGCCGATGAAGTAGGGCTCTGTGTCGTCCTGTGGGGGGGGGGGGGCACTGTCAGCTTTAGCTATAGCAGGGCTGTGCAGCCTTAAACCGTCCCATTTTAAAATAACCCCATACATCCTCATGCATGTCTTACGCGGCACGACTCAAAATATCACTAATCACAGAGTTACATCATTGCTATTTTATTTTTCAATTGGCAAAGAAATTGTGCAGACTACGCAAGATTGCGAATATGTGAGCGTCGCAAGAACATGGCTCTCGCATAAATTGGGATCTCTCTGTACTGCATATGAAGGATTACCCTGAACAGGAGGTTCAGCTGCGGAGCAATTTGGAGAGAAAGGTTTTAGGGTGAGTGTGTGTGTGTATGTGCGCCTGTGCGTGTCCATGAGCATGAGCATGTGGGTCTGCAGGGTCCTGTCTGTGTGTGGTGGGGCGGGGGGGGGGCGAGCTGCAGGCGGGGTGGCCTCACCAGGCGCTCAGACATGGGGGTCTTGTCCCCGTCAGGCAGATGCTGCTCCAGGGCCAGGACAATGCAGTTGGCGATGATGGTAGCCAGGATCATGTATTCAAAAGGAGTAAGGCAGCCTGGTTAAGGAAGTCCAACAGAAGTGGAAGCACGTCATCCTGGAAAAGGAGGCTGTGGCCAGGACCAACTCCACCCCACCCACTCGTTAATAAACTGTTAATAACCTGAAGGTGGGCTCAGGTAATCAGCAGCACTTCCACTGCGCACATGGTGGTGCTGTGACACACAGCTCTGCTCACTGCCGCTTCGCTTGGGTTACAGGCTAGCATCCCAAAGCTAACCCAGACCCATACCAGACCTTTCTTTGTGGGAATTAACACATACTCAACTAATACATTTCCCAGAACAAGTACCCCGTACAGCGATGGCACCGATGGCTGGATTACACATTACGCAGGCTGGCGGAATGAATGGGATCACAGTGGGGGGGCCCGGTGACGCCAGCCGCGCACGCTCCGAGACAGAGAATGTCCTTGGGCATGATGTAAGCCGGCAGCAGCCCGGTCCATTTCCCGGGGGGAGGGAAGGAAGAAACTGGACAACATGCCGCCGCGGAGAGTGCTGGAAAGTGAACACTTTGGGCTGGGACTTGAAATAACATGTCCGCCCGTGTCCATACAGCTTCACAGCCAGATGTCCGTCATGCTCTGGTTCTTCTCAGACTGCTGCGCAAAGTCATACCAGTACAGCCTGCTGACGATAAAGCTAATATTCCCCCCCACCCCGATTGAAGGCCGCATGCCACCTGGCCACAGCATGACCCTAACCGGGATGACGTCACCAGCTCCAAGCTGAGATCTGCACAAGCTGCCACCATACCGTGTGCTTGAACACACACCTTCACTGAATCCTAACTCCCTGAGGAAGGTCTGTGTTTTACCTCTTACCATCTGCTAACGGATATAGTACTCCGGATGATGGATAAGGGGTGATTACGCACACACATAGGCTCGAAAAACACATCGCAGTTGCTCTCACATATAGGAACAAGGCACGAATGCACACAAAACCTGGTCTGGTGGATTCCCTAGCGAATGGACTCACTGATGCCCACCTCAGACCCACAAACTCATGGATGTGCACATACCCACGCTTGGGAAGGAGCTGGATGCTTATGAGCAGAAGAGGCTCAAATGGCTGGTAGGATAACCGTGGCACCAGCTGTGTATTCAGGTGAAACAATGTGTGTTTTAGGGTTGAATGCGAATGGATGAGTTACATGACCCTTAATAGGCTAATCATCAGCTAGCTACCTCATGCATGCTCACCACTTGGGTAATACCTGCTGACACTGGTGCATTGTGCAGGCCAGAGCGGAATCCTGAAACGTGATCTAAAGTGATGGGCTTTTTAGCTCCATGTCCAGGAAGATCTGGGGGTGGGTAAAGCAGTGCTGTGGTGAGCAGGGGTGGGGAAAGCAGTGCTGCAGTTAGCAAGGTGCCAGTGAAGTAGTGCTGCAGTGAAAAGGGCTTGACTGAAGCAGTGCTGCAGTGAACAGTGTGTGAGTAAAGCAGTGCTGTGGTGAGCAGGGTGTGGGTGAGTGGTGCTGTGGTGAGCAGGGTGTATGTGAGCAGTGTTGCGGTGAGCAGGACTATGTCAAGCAGTATTGCAGTGAGCAAGGTGCCAGTGAAGCAGTGCGGCAGTGAGCAGGGCGTGAGTGAAGCAGTGCTGCAGTGAGAAGGTGTGTTGGCAAAGCAGTGCTATGGTGAGCAGGGTGCGGGTGAAACAGTGCTGGGGTGAGCAGGGTGTGGGTGAAACAGGGCCGCAGTGAGCAGGATGTGGGTGAAACAGTGCTGTGGTGAGCAGGGTGTGGGTGAAGCAGTGCTGCGGTAAGCAAGGTGCAGATGAAGCAACGCTGCAGTGAGGAAGGTGCCGGTGAGCAGTGATGCAATGAGAAAGGTGTGGATGAAATAGTGCTGCGGTGTGCAGGGTGTGGGTGAAGCAGTGCTGCGGTGAACAGGGTGTGGGTGAAGCAGTGCTGCGGTGAACAGGGTGTGGGTGAAATAGTGCTGTGGTGAACAGGGTGTGAGTAAAGCAGTGCTGTGGTGAGCAGAGTGTGGGTGAGCGGTGCTGTGGTGAGCAGGGTGTATGTGAGCAGTGTTGCGGTGAGCAGGGGTAGGTTAAGCAGTATGGCAGTGAGCAAGGTGCCAGTGAAGCAGTGCGGCAGTGAGCAGGGCGTGAGTGAAGCAGTGCTGCAGTGAGAAGGTGTGTTGGCAAAGCAGTGCTATGGTGAGCAGGGTGCGGGTGAAACAGTGCTGGGGTGAGCAGGGTGTGGGTGAAGCAGACTGGTGACTCTGCTGCCAGCGTACAAGGAGCCGCAAAGACTGGAAATGGCTCTGGGCATATAAATATAAAGTATTTGACACAGGACCCGAGTCAGGGACACAGGCGCTCAGTTTCACCAAAACACAAACACACACATACACATTTGTATTCATATAAGGGGACAACCCATTCATTTCTATGGGAAAAACCCTAATCCTAACTACGACAACCTTAACCCCTACCCAGACCTAACCATAACCTTAACCCCTACCCAGACCTAACCCTAACCATAACCTTAACCCCTACCCAGACCTAACCTTAACCCTAACCCTAACCCTACCCAGACCTAACCTTAACCATAACCTTAACCCTACCCAGACCTAACCCTAACCATAACCTTAACCCTACCCAGACCTAACCCTAACCATAACCTTAACCCCTACCCAGACCTAACCCTAACCATAACCTTAACCCCTACTCAGCCCTAACCTTAACCATAACCATAACCCCTACCCAGCCCTAACCATAACCTGAACCCTACCCAGACCTAACCCTAACCATAACCTTAACCCCTACCCAGACCTAACCATAACCATTAGTAACCAAACAAAGTGCAAGACTCTAGACATTTTTAGTTTTTTTATTGCATGATTACACAAAGACTAATCCAATGATATCAATGTCAACCAGGCAAAATCAGGCTAACGGTCCTCAGTGGAGCTGTTCTGAGAAGTGTGGTGAGCGCTGGCTAACACCACTCCTTTAAAATGCCTCTACAGGTGTCCTGACTGTACTGTACTGAAGGAGGCCCACTCTTACCCTAAGGACAGGAAATAACTCCTGAGAGAGACTCAGGTGTCAGTCAGGCAGCATGGCCAAACAGATCCCGCAAAAATTCACCATAGTGTCACTGCTCTGTACTGGAACGCTGTACTGTGCAAATGACCATACCGGCACCGTTCTGCACTGGAACACTATACTTTGTAAGTGACCATACCGTCACCATTCTGTAGTGGAACGCTGTACTGTGAAAGTGACCATACCACCACTGCTCCACACTGGAATGCTGTACTGCAGAAGTGACTACACCACCACTGCTCCACACTGGAATGCTGTACTGCAGAAGTGACCATACCATTACTGTTCTGCAGTGCAACACTGTACTGCTCAAATGCTGTCTGACCACCCACTCACATAGTCACGTACACAAAGCTGATGAGACGCATACACACACATGTTGTGGACTGTAGTTTAACTTCTAGCACTCTCGATGAATAAGGATTTTTTTTTTTATCCTGATGTTCTGCCAACAGCTATATGTGTATATTTCATACTAAGTGCTAAATGTGCATTTCCTGTTTCAATCATCCATTGTGACACAATCTTGCGCAGTAATATAGGGATGTGTGATAGCCTGTCTTCACCCGATCATCACAGACAGGCTCTGAGTGACTGATCGGTCTAATAGCTATTGTACCCGTACTAAGCTGAAAGCCCCCCACCTTCCTGTACTATAATCCCTGCTTTACACTGTTCCCCGACACCCTGGCACGTACGCACACCAGCTCTCTCACACACCAGTCTCACTCTCTCTGACACCAACAGCAGCTTCTAGCAGCAGTGAGTAGGACTAAAAAGAGACAGCGAGACGAGGAAGGCAACGGGAAGTGCGGGGAGTGGGTGGCCATCGTCTAGCGTAATTAATTAATCACGGATTGCTAAAAAAAGTCACACGGCCTCCAAACGCAGAGAAAGAGAGCGAGCGTGTCTCTGTGTGGAGGTTCTCCTTGTTCTCCGTCTCCCAGGCCAATCCTCTGTCTGTCTGCTGCCGGGGCAGGACTTCAGGACAACGATGCGAGATATTCAGCTGTTTGCTGCTGGGTGAATGACAAATAAGGTTTTCACTGCCTGAAAAATGCTTGGCAGAGCAGCTAAAAACCATATTTTACAATTCTTTTCCCCAAATGATAACCATTACAAAGTAACCAGATAAAAGTGCACCAGACATTGCTAATTACTATCTGCTTTTTGCATTCATGATCAGTAATAATATTAACCGCGACTGAGACATTTGCCTTTTCTAGCTCTTTTCAAATTAAACAGGCATCTGCTTGAAATCAAATATATAGGTACAGTTTTAAAGACAAATAAAGAATTTCATCATATTACAATATTCCCATGGTTTTCCATGGGTTGCAGCACCTGACACGGAAATTGTGCGAGCTGACAATGTTAATTCTTTGTCAGTATTTGAGTTAGATCTACTAACTTTTTCACTTCATCATGAAGATCACTTAGGGTCTTTATTTTGATGTAAAATACAGTGCACTGTTTTCTAAAATCCTTTTGGATGACCCACCTGGCATTTCATGCCATGTATATTTGCCAACAGACAATGATCTCAATGGCTTTAAAACCACAGGGTTCTGCAACTTTTTACAAGTTTAATGGTTTCAAAGATAGAATTATGCTTAATAATTTTTAATTATTTAACTGCAAATTTTAATAGTTTTCTTACACTGCTCATTTATTCAGATGGTTGTACCACCTGACATTTTTGGACTATATGAGCCTTAAATCCATGGCCTGTATGTGTCCCTGACCTACTGGGGGTGAAACAGGGACAGATGGAACAATACAGGGTGATATATGGGGAGATAGAGGGTGATACAGAGCAATACAGGGTGATACAGAGAGATACAGGGCAGTACAGAGTGATACAGGGAGATGGAGGGCAATGCAGGGTGATATAGGGCAATATAGGTAAATACAGGGAGATACAGGGCGATATGGGGAGATACGGGATGATACGGGTTGATAGAAGATGATTCAGGGTGAGACAGGATGTTACGGGGTGATACACAGAGATACAAAGTGATACAGGGTGATACAAGACAGTACAGGGCCATACAAGACAATGCAGGGTGATGCAGGGTGATATGGGGTGATACAAGGCAGTACAGGCGATACAAGACAATGCAGGGTGATACAGGGTGATATGGGGTGATACGGTGAAAAGGGAGAAATTAGTTCAGCAGGGAGAGCGACTGGCAGAGTATCTTCCCGCACTCCCCCGATAACTGGCTCTCTCAGTCCCTGTGCAGCAGTAGATCTCTGCTGTGCTCTGGGCCTGCTCAGCCATTAGGACACATCAGCACCTTGTGCTCCATTCAGTTAACCTGCAGGATGTGTGTTTGTGTGGCTGTCTCTGCTTATTCCAACACCTAACATTTGTGGGTGTCTGTGACAGAATTAAAGAGATCCCAGGACATCAAACCACATCAAACAATTAGGAGAAGCTCAATAAACAATCAACAGAATGTGAAAAAGCCTTAAAAAAAACACAATATGCCCGGCTGTTTCCGTCCAGCTATGAGAAGCATAACAGTATAATGGAGACCTTTAAATACCTGGGACCCTGAGCATCTAGACTGAACAAGATGTCAGTAAAACCTTAACCCTAACCCTAAGACTAATCCTAAGCCTAACCCTAACCCTAACCCTAAGCCAAGCCCATGCAGTGTTTTGTGCTTCTGCGTTCAGTTCCGGTGTTCCGAACAAATTGCTTGACGATGAAGACACAAACAGCGGATGAAGACAACAAGTTTTCTGGACATTGGTAGCAAGTGTAAAAGAGCTGAGTGACAGTACAGACCCAAATCCGCTGTGTTTTGGTCTTAAGTCCAATTGCTTAACACTAGACACCCTTCCCCTGTCACAGATCCTCCTGGAGGCTGCTCTGCTCTGCCCCCACGTGAGGCGGCTTACTGGAAACAGGAGGGGTCTGATAAGAATATGCAGGATGCAGAAGGCGACTGACGGGGGAACTAGACAGCGTATACAGTGACTGTAGGGTGACTTATGCTGAATGAGTCACAAAATGACCAAGAATATTAGAAAGATAACCAGCAGGATTTCATATTTCACCAGGACTTATTACTACCAGGATTTTTAACATAATTACTACAAGGATTTATTTATTACTACCCAGATTAGTACAGGGATTTATTACTTCCAGAATTACTACCAGGATTTATTACTTCCAGGGTTACTACCAGGATTTATTACTTCCAGGATTACTACCAGGATTTATTACTTCCAGAATTACTACCAGGATTTATTACTTCCAGAATTACTACCAGGATTTATTACTTCCAGGGTTACTACCAGGATTTATTACTTCCAGGGTTACTACCAGGATTTATTACTTCCAGAATTACTACCAGGATTTATTACTTCCAGGATTTATTTTTACCTGGATTACTACTAGGATTTACCCTTACCAGGATCATTACCAGTATTACTTCTGGGTTTATCAAATCCCGAATTACTACCAAGGTTTATTACTACTGTTGCTATTCAGCCTGCTACCTTTATTCCACATAGCACACAAGAGAGCGCCCCCTATTGAGTACCCCATAACAGCTGGTACCTGCTGTTGGATTAGCAGCCATTCAGTGGGACAGTATGCTGTTACCCCCGGGGCCCAGATCAAGGGGCCCTGTGAGGAGCCTTGGGGGGGGGGGGCACACGGGGCTGTGCCAGGCAGGTGCCTCAGAGAGATGAAAGCGCCCCAGGCCCCACTGTCGGCAGCGCGGACATCCTCCTCCTCCGTCTGATCTCCTCTTCATCCTCCGCTCATTGTTCGGCCTGTCCGTTTCAAGCCCTGTGCTCTAAAGGGCGTGATGAATGTAACACCACGTCTGATCTGGCTGCCCAAACACCTTCATTTATGAATTTATCCGTCCTGCCTAATATGCCGGACTATAAATAGCAGTGCGTGAGATGAAAGCAGGCAAAGAGAATGCAGTGGGGCTCAGGGCCTGCCCGTCCCTCTGCATGCCGCTCTGCTTCCCTGTCTATCTGATCATCTCCACGATCGTCCTTCCTATTAAAAGAGGAACTCCCACAGACTGCGGTAATGTTATAAGCTGTTCCTCACATGCGGTAAGATACCCATCTACAGCAATGGCGTTTCTGCTTCTGTAAGTAAAAACACAGGCAGAATCTCGTAGTTCTGCAAATTTCACTTTGAGCAGCTGGTCTTCATATAAACTGACTATGGAAATAAAATGAGAGCTGAAGGTTGACGCCACCGTCAGACACACGCTTCTGCCTTTCAGAGAAGATGGAGTGCACTTTCTATAACCTTCCGACAGACATGGGAACCACAATGTCTCACAAAAGAATATTTTTAGCAAACAAAGTGCAACTCCTTAAGTCAGAAACTTGTTCCTATGAGCGGCATGATCGTAGGGATATTGGAAAAAGCGGTAATTTTGGGTCAAAGTCCCTGTCTGAAGGGTTAGGTTGTGCAGTATTCTGGGACGATTTCTCATGAAGCACTCAGATCAATGGCCCCTAATGGAGCTGTATACCTGAACCAAAACTGTCTTCTTCTTAAAGGTACAACAGCAGACCGCATTCTGTCACACAAGCCTGCAGCCTTCCTCTTAGCTGCTCAGTTTTTTAACCATCATGCCAGATATTTTTGTCTTTTTTGTGCATCTCACATTTTCAAGAGATCTTGCTTAATTAGGTAGGCCAGATTCCTCCAAAAAGGGGGTGCAAGGAGGAGAAAGGAGAAGGAGAGGTGGCAGGAGGGGAGTTCCAAGGATGAGAAAGGAGAAGGAGAGGTGGCAGAAGAGGGGGCCCAAGGAGGCAAAAGGAGAAGGAGAGGTGGCAGGAGAGGGGGTCCAAGGAGGCAAAAGGAAAAGGAGAGGTGGCAGGAGAGGGCGTCCAAGGAGGCAAAAGGAGAAGGAGAGGTGGCAGGAGAGGGGGGTCCAAGGAGGCGAAAGGAGAAGGAGAGGTGGCAGGAGAGGGTGTCCAAGGAGGCAAAAGGAAAAGGAGAGGTGGCAGGAGAGGGTGTCCAAGGAGGCAAAAGGAGAAGGAGAGGTGGCAGGAGAGGGGGGTCCAAGGAGGCGAAAGGAGAAGGAGAGAACTGAGAGGGACTAAATGAGACAGGATGGAAAGGAGAAAGAAAGGCAGCACACACGCACACCATACAGACAAACATACACACACACACCATTCAGACACACACCATACAGACACACACACACACCATACAGACACACACACACACACACACCATACACACACACCATACAGACACACACAGACACCATACACACACACCATACAGACACAGACACACACACACCATACAGACACACGCACACACACACCATACAGACACACACACATACACACACACCATACAGACACAGACACACACACACCATACAGACACACACACATACACACACCATACAGACACACACACACACCATACAGACACACACAGACACACACACACCATACAGACACAGACACACACACACCATACAGACACACACACACACAAAGTCCTTATACAGGCAGTTACAATAAGTGTTAGGAAACAGGCAATGGGCTAATGCTCAGGTCAAAGGCTCCAGGCAAATTTGTGCTGTGATGTTCAGGTACTCGGCGTCAGCTTAGATAAAAGTGCCCAGGAACAACAGAATGAGGGATATGGAACACCAATGTGAATACGCAGCAAAGGGGCACATTACTATTGAGAGGAAACCCGGGGACATTTCATGGTCATCCATCTGGCAGAAGTGACACGGCTGGGCCCGTGTAGGTTGGGGTTGGGGTTAGGGTGCCGTGTCGCTGTGCAGGTGTCTGGCAGCCTTCAGCATCATCATCAGCAGCGTGCGACTCCTGGAACACGAGCGTGAAAAATCAATCCATCACGGCCGCTTTCCGAGCTCGGTGCCCAGAAATAGCCCGGCTCCACGTCGGCGCCCCCACCCCCTTCCCGCATGCCGGCCCGCCACCGGCACTGAATAATTCACGGCCAGCAAGAAAGCAGAGAGACAGAGACGCTAACTTCCTACACGTGACAGACCGTCGGCGAGGCACCCTATGAAAAACACAGACCCCCCCTGTGCACCAATGACCAGGAACCAATGACCCCCCCGCCCCCCAGACTCTTGTCTGCACACGTCTGACCGTCTAATCTGCTGACTAAGGGACAGCCCAGGTGACGTCTGTCCTGAATGAGTGACACTCCTACCTGCATGGCAGACTGACTGACAGGCATACCCTGTAACTGTTGGCCTGCAGAGCAGCACCATGACCGGCTGACAGACACATTCTCATCGAAACCTGAAGGGCTCCCCTACTGTCTAAACTGGGGGTCCTGCAAGGTTGACAGAGGAGCATAAAGTGGATGACAGCCCCAAATGAGTGGCAGACGCATGCGCCAACGGAGCTGTGGGCGGTAAGAGTTGCATTTCATGTCATTTTACATCATCGGACACATTCATATAGCTGGTGTGCTTTACGTGCTCCCTCACCAGCCAATCACATTCATATGGCTGGGGTGCTTTACGTTCTCCCTCACCAGCCAATCACATTCATACCTCGCCCATCTTCATCTGAAAGGCAGATAACCAGGTTAATGTAACTGTCCTGGTGATGCTTCAACCGAGAGTTAGCCTCCATGTGGCGCTGTTCTCCACAGTGAACCCAAAGTCAAATCGCTGATGGCGGCGGGGTGGGGAAGATCTGTATCCTACTTGTGCATGGGGCTTTTCGATGGTTCGGCCCGGAGAACGCTGCCCTGGCCAGCACTGGGAGGGGGGGGGTTTAAGGCAGGGGCATGTAAACAGGCTGCTTTTTATATTCACAGACTGACACTATATGATCTAGTGCCTTCATTTATATGACAGATTTTTGGAGAGGGCAAAAAAGAAAATAAAAAAACAGAGAATGAGAACAAGCACCTGCTTCCTAATGCCAACCTGTGTGTAACAATGATAGGCAGCATCTGGGTAAACGCAGCCAACACACAGCTTGACGTATCTCCTGTTGCTGATCTCCACACCTGCAGGGGGCAGACTAGAGCACTTTACTAACTGGCTGATACTGGCTGATACCTGTGTCTGGCAGTCATTGTGGGAAGGCAGGTGAAAAGTGCTCCTTGAGAACAGTGTTAGTATCTTTAGCCATGCTGGGTCTAGTCCAAGAACCGAAAGGCAAGGCAGAGCATGAAGTGGGATCACACTGTTTTTGTTTTGGGGGGGGTCAGACGGGCCCCAGAGGTCTGTAAAAAGGTGTACAGCAGCCCCCGACCTCCATCACAACCAATCTAGTTACCAGCAGGGACAATCCAAACAGAGAGGGACCAATGAATTATTTACATTCTGCAGATTAAATGTAGATCAGACTCCAGGTTATGATGAAGAACATGCTGGAACAAACGCCTACCCTGATACACCCCAAAGTGTGCCTAAATCATGGCTACACACGCAGATAACCATACGTATCGTCAACCCCTTGACACACCCAGTTACAGCCAATCATAACTGCCGGCTGGAAGAGGCCCCGCCCCCACTAGTGAAGAGTCTGGAGAGAGTCTCAAATCAAACCACACTTCCAGGCCTCATGATCGCTCCTCATAAATCATGTTTACTGGCCAAAAAGCTACATCAGCAACAGAAGCATCTATTCAGGTGTCATTTAGCTCTATGGAAGCTGCCACAGAAGCACATTTATTACCAATTATTGCTTAAAACGTTAATATAAAGGGAGGGATATTTTAATGAAGAGAAAGAGTTTGATGTTCTGTTAAGAAATATCTTTTTTCTAAGCCTAATAGTAGGAGAAGAGTTGGGCTGTCGTAAAGAAATCTGGAGGAATCCCTAGCTGGGAGCTGATTGTTACTCTTAGCAACAGGCCCAACTCGGAGCAGGCTGTGCGCTCCGCAGAGCTCTTATCAAACACGGGGCCACGCTGAGAGCCCCCGGCGAGGCTGGCCCACCATGTGATGTACTCCTGCATGTTTTATCGACCTGCCCATTTTGAAGTGGCTCTGCTTTGATGTGCGTTCAGTTACTCCCCAAACGCGGCATTTCGACAGGCGCGGCATTGCGCGCGGTGAGGCCGACTGGGCCGCAATGCAGCTTTTTGCTCAGAAAAGCCAGAGTAAAAGATGACTGTAAGATATATGCATATTTAAAGGCTGGATGGACACACTCCCATAGAGAGCCAGGGTGAGAAATGACAACAGACCGAACAGAAGCTCAGCTACTGATTCTAGGTCAGTGTATCTATAACAGCCATATTTATGAAAAAATATGGAAACGGCAGATATCACGCGAGCGAAAGACATTTCAGTGTGAGTGCGACACTTTCGGGGAACACATATCTAATGAGAACCAAACTTTCCGAGTTGGACCACAGAGTCGATCGATGCAAACACCACCAAATTTATTTCAAGAGCCCTAACAATCACTTCAGCTCCTTCTAAAAGACAAAAACATTCTCTTCAGCTGTGCCTTTATTCTACTGAGCTGGGCAGAGGTTTCTCCTACTATTAGGCTTAGAAAAAAGATATTTCATAACAGAACATCAAACTCATTTTCATATGTGATTTTATATTATATATGCTTTGTAACAGTGGGGTAGCTTTTCAAAGTCAACATCACACCTACAATATCCTGTCTTCATACCCAGACCGAAGAAGACCTGCACTGTGAAACAATATTTAAATAAAGAACAATTTCCAATCATTAGCCTCAAACTTTCCCGGAAATATGTGCAGGATTTGATGTGCTCATTGAAGCCAGCGGGGATGTGAATGTAGCAGTGCATTCAGGCGCACTGTAAAATCACTACAAATTAAGCAGGAAGGCTGAAACGCGGTAATGAATGACGGCGTAATTCCGCTCCCTTACAATAACCACTAATCCTGTGAGAGTGGCGGCAATCCGGATGCTTCCGTAAGCCGCAGAGGGCGTAGGGTGAGCTGCATGTCAGGCCGGATGTCAGAGAGCTGTACGGCACGTCAGTGCATCTGAAGTGCGCATCTTTGCTGAGGCCTGTGTGAATGTGCTCCGCACAAGGCAAAGGGACAACGGCGCCAGCAAAGCCACCAGGTCACCCTCTGCTACCATTAAAGACTATCACCATTAATGTGCTAAATGATGTTTTATCATTGGCATGCTTTTGGTCTTTTATAACGGGTTTGACTTCGGTGATACATCACCCACTACAGAACTTGCATGCAAACAAACAAAGCCTTTCCTCCCAAATTCTTTTCTTTACTTATTCCTAATTTACCCAAGACCAGGAAGGATACATGTACTTCTGAATCAACAGTGTAACAACACAGGAGCACTGAGACATTTCGCAGTGATGACAGGACTTTGAACAACCCAACGACCGGGATCCACTGTGAACTGCCTGATTTAACCCAAGAAGAATCAACAAAGGCACCCATGTTAGACCCACTGCCAGTGCACAAGACCAGGGAGCTCCAGTTAAATTTTAATGCTTATATGGACGAAAGGGATTAAATACTACCAAACATCAAACTAATGACAGAAAGCAGGGAATGTACAAACAAAAAAAGATAACGGAAGGGACAGCTGTGTAAATCGAGTCAGAGCGGGGGGGCATACCAATTGGTTACAGCTTTTAACAAGGCAGAATTGAATTATGGGAAGTATTAATAGGACCAGACACAATCGCCAGCCCTGTCAACACACGGCGGTGGCGGATTAAGGGCTTCAAACGTCTGGTCCTCTCTACCATCACCCACTAATCTCTGATGTCATTACAGGAGTGAAACTGAGAAGCTTTAGTACAGACAGCCAGCAGACTTTCCCATAGATCACCCACAACACAGACCCCTCCAGTGCTAAGCAGACTGGGTGGCCTTTCCCAGTCACACCCAGAGAGACGCTTACCATGCCAGTGACCAAGGCCACCCAGCCCAGATATGGGGAGACGCAGGCAGTATGTAAAGAAGGCAGTGTCTCAAACTGAAAAAAGCCCCAAAAATTGTCTCCCAGCACGTCACACTGGTTGAACACGGTTACTGGTGAGGACAGGTCAGTAGAAGGAGGTTGGTGGGGGTGGGGGACTTCAGATGGTGGACTGAACCATCTGAACGACGGGGGTGGAAAAGCTTTTTTTCATTATACTATGACCGTGAGAAATAGATTAATAAAACCATAGTTTTTCCTTTATTTGGCCTGTGCCTCTTAGTATACTCACTGCCTCAGGTAGTGTACATACATCCAGTGTGTCTCACGCTGCCTTCCTCCGTGACATAAAACGAAAAAACCCACTTCTCAGCGCAAACGATCACCTATTTACGCCGGTGATGCGTAAAACAACACAAATACCGTACAGCCCGCTTTTATTGTTGGCAGACACACTCACCGAGTCACAAACATGTGAAGTGTGCCTTAACATTTCCATATTTTCTTGTAAGACGTGGCTGGTGATTTATCACTAATTCAAGGGTACAGTCACGCCTGCGTATTCACAGATAAACCCCAAACCTATAGACGCACACAGTGGGGTCGAGCCACACAGATCATGCAATACCTTCATTAAGCGCTTCATGGAATAACCTCTCTTACACACACACAGACACACACGTACACACACACACGCTCGCACCCTCAGCAGTCAGCCTTAAAGACAACCTTCCGCGTCCACTGCGAAACTGATGAACATGCCACACACAGGGACACAAATACGCAGACCGACACACTTCCTATTCTCCCCGAGCCATCGGTTCCCATACATGTAAAGTGGCGGGGGGGGGGGGGGGGGGGGGGGGGGGGGGGGGGGGGGGGGGGGGGGGGGGGG
>JAODKC010000048.1:10219839-10234153 GCA_026777985.1 Mormyrops attenuatus | reverse complement strand
CCTCACCCTCTCCCGCACTGCTGTCACTGTCTTCACTGCTCATCTCCAGATCGTCCTCCAGGTCATGGATCCGCAGGTCTCCCCCCTTGTCCCCCTTCTTCTTCTTCTTCTTGCCAGCCTTTTCTCCTTCCTCCTCGTCTTCCTCACCACGCTCCTGCTCACGCAGGCGCCTCTGCAGCATGATGCTGAAGTGATTGACCACCTTGTTCCTCCTGCAGGATGTGGGGGCAGTGAGGAGGCCGCTGGGTTAGTCAGACCATCCCATGCGATGCAGTAGCCCTGAGACCAGAGGCCTGTCACCTGTACCACAGCCCATTCTGCCTCCCCCATGTAACTAAGCCCCCCCCCCGTACATCCCTGCCCCCCCCTCACCTGCCCCACTCCTCCTCTGCCTCCTCTGCGGTGAGGGTGCGGTGTTTGGCCAGCGGGGTGAAGTTGTACCAGGCGCTCACAGGGAAAGCTTCGAAGGCTCCATCGGGGCACTGCGTGAAGATGTAGTAGGATGCGTTCTCCGTCACACCGCCCTTCTTCTGGCCCTTGAACCTGAAATGTACAGGGTGGGGGGCAGGTTCTCTGCATCACTGCCCCCAAATGGCCCAGACGGCACACAGCAGGCAAACACTACCTCACTGCCTCCTCCAGTCAGGGTGAGCAGGAGACTCGGTGCAAACACAGAAAGAAGACTGACTGCCGACTGACGGGGACTCAAGGTAAGAAACACATAAAGGTGAAGTGGGTTTTAAATCAACTTCGTTGCGGGACTAGTAGACACTACAGTAGCAAATATTCAAGAGATTTGAAAATTTTGAATTTAAAAAAGATCTGTAATAAAAAATCCATATTATAATAACAAATATGTAGTTCATATTCTGACCACAGCGTGGCGCCAGCACAACTCTTCTCGCAAGTAACACAGGCATAACACACGATTAAGTAAACAGAAAAGACCCAAAAAGGCCCTGAAGTATAGGCACATTTTCAGAACGTTGGTAGCGGCGAAAACAAAACATCCAAATATTAAAATTAATTTTAAATAATAAAAATAAATGATTAAAAAAATCAGCTAGATATTTCAATGTGAAATTATTCCATAATTGCAACTAGTGTCAATTCAGGCAGCTCCTACCCAACACTCAGACACTGCACAAACAAACTGAGCAAGATGGGCTCCAAGTATTATTATTATTGGTACAGTATTATTTATTGTGGTATCAGGCTTTGTGCAATACAAATATAAAATGGACCCGATACGCCAAGGGTCTGCAGCTGATTGCGGCTGGAAGGAGAGGTGCACCGATCTGATATTCGGTTCAGTACCGGCGCCGATCCAGACCTAGAGGGATTGGGTATCGGCCATATTCGACATACTTAATTATTTAGTTTTTGGCAATCTGTAGAAAGTTCTTATTTCTTGTTAATCAATTTGCATGCAATCACAGGACAGCTATTTCCCAACTTAGAGACGTGTATTGACGTGTAAAATGCCTCAAAAACGACTAAAACAAGACGTACAAATGAGCTGGAACAGTGTGTTTTGTACGTTTCTAATAGTCTTATTAAAGTTCTTTTGACATACATCTTTTTAAATTTGAATTTTCTAGTTAAAAAAGGAGCTGTGTATCGTATCGGTACTCATGCCGGGTCTATGTATCAGGATGTGGGATCAGTGCTGGAAGTGAAGCTGTCACTGCAATATCTGCTATTATTGCTCATATTTGGCTGAGTCAGGGTGGGGGGCATTGGACTGTACCTCCTCCCTGCCTTGCCGTTGACCTTTAGGATCCAGGGCTGGTCTTCCAGTCGAAACTCCCGGGTGACGATGCCAAACTTCTTGCGCCGGGCTTCCTCCCGCTGCTTCTTGCCGAACTCGCTGCCGGCCGCGCCCTCCACCACTTCCTCCTCGCCATACATCCGCCTGTTGCTCATGTCCCGCTCCATCCGGGCCTGGAAGCCCCGAAGACCGGGAGCAGGAGGAGAAGGCAGGGAAGGGATGCACAGGGATAGACAGCCTTAGAAGCCAGAAAGATTGTAAATATTCCATTACACTGTTTCCCAGTCCAGTCCTCGGGGACCCACAGACGGCCCATGCTTTTGTTCCTTCCCAGCTTCCTGCCAGAAAGTCCAGGAGCTGATTGCTGGGAGGGCCGAGGGCCGGGTTGGGAAAACATTGTTCTATCAAATCACAGAGATGGCAGCTTTGTGCATCAGTACCTGGGCCCAGGTGGAGCAGTTCACCTTGTCTCCAGCGTTAAATGCCATGATGTTGTATCTCTTGTTGGTGTTTCTGAGAGAGAAGCATCAAGGCAAAGCTGAACAGAGCAACAATTCTTGCAGGGCAACTTACCCAAAGAAACAGCCAACCGGCGTTTGCAATCACTTGTATTTCCCGCATCACCAAGCACTACATTACACTGTGGATACTTGCAAACAAGTCCAACTGCTCGAGGTTGATACTCACTTAGGGACCCGGACAATGTACTCCATCGAGGAGGAACTACTACTGCCCTATAAAACACGTTAAGAAAGGACTGTGACATGTTGAAGTGAAGCACAACAGTTACAGCTTACCGGAGGTATCTTACACACAATACGTCAAGCGGACAGACTTTTTGTTTAGGAAGCCAAGACATGGAGGATCAGAGTATTCTACACACTTCAGAACATTATTTAGTATAAAGATGCAAACGAAAAGTAATATCACAAGTGTTAAATGTGCTTCCACGACTTACCAATGAAGTCATGTTTGCTCGGGATCGAGGCAAAAAAACACAATGTGCAGGATATTAAACTCAGGAGGTGATTTACTTTTTGGTAGCCGGATACACGGGCTAATCTTCATGGAAACTGAACAACGTGACAAACAGAAAAATATTTAAATTATTTACAGTCAATCGATGTCTTTCTCGATTGTACGTCGCTCTGCATAAAAGCGTCTGGTAAATAAATAAATGTTAATGACTAACGTAAATGTAGAAATCAGCACACCGAAACAGTGAGGCTATTAAGCAACATTCCTCTTCAACTTCTAATAAACTACTGAAGACTGCTTACCACGAGCATTCAAAACTAAAATGTTTGACTTACCTTGGCTTTAAATCCGTTTCACACCCCGGCAGAATAAGAATATTAGAACAAACTATAACATAAGCACATAACAAACTACACTGAATGTGAGCTGACTGAAATCATATAATTAACGCGAAGCAGCGCACAGTTCCTGGTCCGTCCACATTACTGATCGGTAGGAAACAAAGCCCTACACGCATTGGTTCCGGGCCATACTGTCGCATGATTTTTTTTATCAGTCTAAAATCATAAACGGACCCCTGCGATGGGTTGGCGCCCCATTCTAGGTTATTCCCTGCCTTGCTCCCATAGCCTCCGAACCACGCCCCCCCCACCCTGAACAAGACATGTAGTTACAGAAAGTATGTGTATCAATGTATGTATGAATGTATGTATGGATGGATTGATAAAATCACAATCGCTACTGCTTTGGTACCGGAACGGTTTGAATTCTATTTGTCAATTTTAATTAACTTAAATGAATCGTAAAAATTCTCGAACTACTGTTTAAAACGAAAAATACTTGAGTATTGCTTAATTTACTTAAACCAGGAGTCGCTATTACAATTAAGTTAAAAAAAAAAATTTAGGAGCTAAACTCCATCATGGTATTTTGGTTTATGGTCTGACTAAATGACAGAAATGTTCAATATAATATACACCAGTACATTTTATTTGAAACGCTAATAAAGGCAATGGATGTAATAAAGGTCTCGTGAAATATCTTGTATTTCCACAGAAATTTAATTGTTAGTACTAACGTTCGCCCGCAGGGTGCGCTGCGCTGCTGGACAATGCGCTGTTTTGAATAAGAAGAGGTGACTTTGAGCGACGTAACTTGAATAATTTACCTTCTGTTTTGCTGGTTTTCTTTAACCTAATATTCTTGATGTAATACAAGATGATTTCATATAACGAACCTGTGCTTTGTTTTAAACATGTATATCATAGAATTTATGTATTTATTTCACTTTTAAGCTGTAAATTATCTGTAGTATCTTATTAATTATTTTTCGTTTTATTGTTATTTTTCATTGTAAGGGTCGTAAATATTTGTGTTATGCATTATAATTATAAGGGAGGAACGCTACTTTTTGCTTTTATTACTTTCTAGTTGAAGTGCGTAGATGTACGTACACAAAAGTACCATTACAATGAAGTCTGTTTGACAATTATTTTGCATTCACCTTTATTCCGTTTCTCAGTACTGTTTTTGTTTGTATTAGACATTGCTTCACTACCTGTTTGTGTGTAGGCGTGCATGAATGCGGCGGGGGAAATGCGGCACTGTAAGTAAGCTGACTGTGAAATAAATGATAGCTCGAAATTCGGATCAGAACTATGGGCCACGTTTCTCTTCAATAAAATCTTTCTTTGGCCTGTTTCTCTTGTATTCAGCTGTGAGTGCATCACTCTCTGTGTTTATGAGTGTCAGGTAAAAGAATTCTCACAGCAGGACATGGGGATGTACAACGCTATTCTCCAGTTTCCTGTTCTCTATTTCTATGATTCTTTTCACTTGTTTCTTGTGTATTTTCATGGACTTCAATAGCAACAGTGCTTGAGAAAATTTGCAAAGCAAACGCAGAAAACTGACGAAAATGGTTAGAAGTGAGAACTTATCTCCATTTATTTCCCTTTGTTCTATGTAAAGTAGCTGCAATGTGAAATTTCCCTCTTTCAGATTTTGATTGTGAGACCTTGCAGGCGTCTACGTCTGCCCCTGCTTCTCCGCTGCATGGATTCAGGGAGGGTACCAGTACATTAGCAAGTGAACTTATACTTAATTATAGTTTGTACTGGCACTATAAAACTTCAAAACTTATAAAGAATTTTATTTTGTCAAATTGTGTCAAAAAGTTGGAAGGTCGTGCAGCTAAAAATCAACTAAAGGTTTGTTCTGATTTGGAATATATTAATTTATTTAGACACTTTTTATCCAAAGCAACACATATTTTTGAGAAGGCAGGGTCAGGTGGTCCCTGGTGCGTTTGGGGCTAAGGGCCGCTCAGGGGCCTAAAACTGACATCTGGGATCTGATGGGTGACCCTCTGATGACAGGCACTGCACACTAACCGGCTGAGTCACACATCGCCCCCACAGGACTGATAGAGCCATGTATCCCACTCATTACACATCAACTGGCTTGCTGCTTCAGGTTAGTCTTTGCCAAGTTGTAATGTTCAGAGGTCCATCAGCAGTTATGGGTTTTTGGTTGGTATGGTCTCGCTGAGCCTCAGTCTCTTCCTCCCCTTGCTGAGCCTCAGTCTCTTCCTCCCCTTGCTGAGCCTCAGTCTCTTCCTCCGCTTGCTGAGCCTCAGTCTCTTCCTCCCCTTGCTGATCTCTGCTTCTTTCCACTGCGTGGCCTCTCTGCGGGCACCCCGCGCCCTTCTACAGACCTTGAGGGTGCCCATTTTCTCAGTTTTGTTTATCAATTTCCCTTTAAACTGAAGCACCCAAATGAGCTCTTGCTCCCCTTGTGGCTCCCTGGAAGGGTCAACACAACCCATGCAAATCCCCCCCCCAAAACGTCTCATTTAAGCGAAAAGTATTTTTACGCAAAAGGCCCTGCAGGATCCCAGTAGTCCCTGTCCGGCTCTTTCTGCTCCCATTTGGCCAGAAGACTTCTTCACATGAGTTCCTGGTGTCTCCCTCTGTTGCTGGGTAAGTCGCAGTAGATGAGATAGTACACAGTGGCTAGTTGAAGTCTCTACTGTCTTGCCTTGAGTAAACCATTCCTGGTTAGTTGATTAAAGGTATATTTCTGCATTTTCTAACCTGTGCACACAGGCTGCCTGCTTCAAGCTGGCCACTGCAATGGTGAATATAATGTCTTCAATTCTTTTGAGGGTAACATGATTTTTGCAATGTTAAGTACATGAATGTCATTGTCAAACCAATTATTACGATATTCCAATTACAATGGCATCTGTGTAAATGCTAAGACAATTACATGGTGTTTGTATTTATTCTGTAGTTGACATTCTTTTAAAAAGAAGGGTTATTTTAAGCAGCTTATAAAAACGGCAGATTAGATAAAAATTAAGGAAAAGCGACACCAAAAAAAAAGAGAGATAGAAAGCGTTCCCAGGCAGGATGTGGTGGGTCGTTAAGGGATCGGTTGAGAGCAGAGAAGCCCCTTAGAGGAGTCTGTCTCGCTCGATGCTCATCTTTCCTCGTCTGCCTCATTCCCCCCAGTTGCGTCCTGCATTAACTACAGATTGGTTAGTGACTCCTGGCGGAACAAGGACTTCAACTCATCCACCCTTGCTGAGTACAAGTGTGATGACGCCCTGTCCAACATGTGGCTGCGCTTTGTGGGGATCGCAGGTGACATCATGGCGCAGAGCAGCGTCGCGGAGAATCGCAGCGGCACCCAGTGCTCCATCTACCTGAACTTCAGTCATCCCGACACTGTGTATGGTACCCAGAAAGGCAGTGCTTACTGCCAGTGGGAAGGAAATGCACAGTATGTACATTTCCTTGATGTTATGGAGACGGCCTGCTTTGGAGGCTTCTACGTCTATAAGCTGCCGAAGATACCCTGCTACCGGGGTCTGTACACTGGCATCTCTCTCAGTGAGTATCCATCGTTACGCCTCTTTGCTCCTGAGCTTGTGTGGTCCGGATGATGTACTGAGGAGAGTTGCAGTGCAAATGCAGCTGCCAGTGGTAGCGTAGCAGGGAAGCCAGCTAGCCTGCGTGTCACACGTCTCTCACATAGTGCACAGCTCATGCCAGGGGGACCCCTGTGGCCCCAACGCCACGTGCCTGACCTCCGGAGGCTGTGTCTGCAACAGTGGGTTCAACCGCCAGGACAACACTGATCCCACTCCGGAGTCCTACGGCTGCATAGGTGACCAGCAGCCGCCTCTCACCTTTCCCCCTGCTGCCCTCTGCTTGTTTTTTAGTGTTCCTAAATCAGTTTTTCACTCACTATTCCAGAATGATCCATTGACATTTCATAGTTGTTTTGGGAATGAAAAAAGCCCAAAGTTCTCCATCATTCCATGCCAATAAAAACGTATTTTTAGTTTGTTAAACCAATGTGATGAAATAACATTTTAAATGTTTGTAATGTTTAAAGTGTTATTCCCAGAGGCAGACAGTTCAGGTCCAGAAAGTAAAAATCCAGACCAAGATTTTGTTTCAACCAACCAGTTGAGTACTCTGTGACTGTGACTCTTTATGTTCAACTGGCTGGTTGAAACAAAATCCCGGTTTGGATTTTTACTTTCTGGACCTGAAATGTCTGCCTCTGGTTATTCTCATTTCCGGGCTAAACAAAAACACTAGATAGCACCCAGAGTTAATGCTAACCCTCCTGTAAGAATGGTGACCCTGTACAGTTTCATTTAGACAAAAGAGGAAGTGAAGATAAAGCAAAACTGTAGAGTACTTTTCATGTTTTTTGGGGGGTGAGGGGGCCTTAAACCGATAAAATCCCCTCACGCTCACACACACACACACACACACACACACACGCGCGCGCTCACACACGCATGCACACACACACACGCTCACACGCACACACGCACACACACACACACACACACACTGGGCATCGTTATTATTTGCATTCAGCAAAATTCAACACGGATTTCGACATTTGAAATCTGAGTGATAAATGCACCTGTTCTTCTTTAAAAAGGTTGCTTATGGGGTAACTACTGCCCCCTTAAAAACACAGCAAGAATTAAAAGATTTGTATCTAAACAAGATACAGAACAGCTTGTTCCCGCATTTATTTTTAGCAGGCTAGACTATTGTAATGGTGTCTTCACTGGTCTTGGCAAAAAAACCAATCAGACAGCTGCAGCTCATCCAGAATGCTGCCATCAGGGTCCTCACTAACACCAGGAGAGCAGAGCATATCACACTGGTCATTAAGTTACCGTACCGGCTTCCTGTGCATCACAGGGTGTGTGCAAAACATTAAAAGGTCTAGGGCACAAATATATTTCTGATTTACTTGAACATTATGAAGCATCCAGACCCCAGAGGCCATCTGGGAAAGGTTTACTCAGCGTTCCCAGGAACAAGACCAAGCAAGGTGAAGCAGCATTCGCTGTAAATGCTCCCCATCTGTGGAACAAGCTTCCTGAAGACCCGAGGTCTGCTATAACTGTCGTGCTCATTTAAATGAGGGCTTAAAACATTACTGTTCGCAGTTTAGTCACTGTCACTGCAATATAACTTCTTTTCAATGAACTATCTGTTTGTTTGTTTCGTTTTTAGGGTTTTTTTACATTTACATTTAAATGTGATTTTAATGTCTTTTATTTGAATGTATCCTTCTGCTTTTGTAAAGCACTTTGAACTGCCTTGCATCTGAATTGTGCGATATAAAGGTTCATAGATAGCAAATACCACTGCTACCACACTTCGACCTGTTATAAAGGCTGACTACCTTTGCGTGGTAGGTAACACTAACCCTACCTACCCTGGCGTGGTCCTCTATGCATCAAGTGCTGACATGCGGTATCTGGGCCACTTCATGGAACCCCCCCCCCCGCCCCACCCCAATTGCTAGCCAGCGGTAACATGCAGCCCAGTTCAGAAGGACTCTCGCTTTGACAGCTGGTGTGATGTCTGTCATGGTATGAGGTACAGAAGTGGCCCAAGTGATGGGTCGTGTGCATGTCATATTTACTGCAGACATCGACGAGTGTACTGAAGAGCCAGGTATCTGTGGCACCAACACTGTGTGTACCAACACCATCGGAAACTACACCTGCTCCTGTGAGACAGGCTTCTTCCTCTCTACTGGGACAGTGTGGGATTTTGGGACTGTATGCATTGGTATGTGTCTTGTATGTTCCCAGAATATTAAGTGATGGTTGAGGCTTCTGAAATGTGACAGTCATTAATCTCCCTCCCTCTCTCTCTCTCTCTCTCTCTCTCACACACACACACACACACACGTGCATGTGTGTAACCCAGACATGCAACAGAAAATTAACTCATTAACTGCTCAGGAGGTTAGTTGTTGATCTTCAGATGGGAGATGTTGGGAAGATACCACTATGAAAACGTTCATAAAATAAGCACTATACCTATATTTGTTTTCTATAGTCCCAAAACCTGATGACCAGTCTCAGCTATATCATGGAGGACTTGGAGAACAGCCCAGACTTGATTATCCCTGAAACAGTCAGTATCTAGAACCCAACCAACGGCTGCAGGATATAACGAGATCATCAGAAATGTTTTATAGTATCCATTGCAGTACCAGTTCAATGAGGTTGATCCACAAGGAAATACTTTTCTCCTTTTCAGGCTGCCATAAACATCCTGACGACATTGGTCAACTTTGCAGGAAGGCTAGTGAATATGACAGTGCAGGAAGGTGCTGTGGACATTGGCAACCTTCTGCTGAAGATTTATGAAAAGTTTCTCTCGTTCTGCGTGGGAAACAGCCAAAGCAACTACACAGCGAATGTGGTGACGCCCCAGTTCGGTGGGCAAGCGGCTAATGGCCTTGGAGCTCTGCTTCTGAAGACGCTGTAGATCTCACGCAGATTTCTTTCTGTTCATTTTTTGTTTTTCTTTAGAGATTTCCATTATGGCTGTTGGACCTGGGTCAGGCTGGCATCTGGGTGCAGCCCCTGTGCTGAGAGCCAGGAAAAACACGATGGAAATCGATATTTCAAGCATAGCCAAGAAGAACAACGGTAAAAGTCGATGAGAGAGTCAATGACAGGGAATGATGACAGTGACACGCGAGAGCTCTAAGGCCTTCTGTCCCGTAGGGTCGGCGGCGGCCGTGCTGATGTCACTCAGTGGAATGGACACACTCTTAAGTGCCTCTTTCGCTACGAATAACACCAAGATCTACTCTGATGTCACCATCGCCCTCGTCCCATGGGTGAACGCCAGCAGACTTCCTCAGTCTGTCAACTTCACATTTCAACACAAGCAGGTGAAGATTGGACATCTGGCTGAGAGGCTGACATGCTAGAGGTCATATAACCATTCGGGTGCCAAAGCTACAGCCATGGGAAAATCACACGAGCGTAACCCTAACCTAAGCCTAACCCTAACCCTAATCCTAACCCAACCCTAACCCTAACCTAAGCCTAACCCTAACCCTAACCCAAGCCTAACCCTAACCCCAGCCCTCCAGCAGAGGTGCTTGTGATTATAAAGCTATTTCCACAAGTTATTAGTGAGGAGGTCTGAGACTGTTGGTAGTGCCTAAACCTCATCTGCCCATGAGCCAGAAAACCCAGCAGAACCGGCCCGGGTCAGTATCATGCTGGACACGTGAGGCTCTGCCTACACAGATCGTTCCCAGGCTTCTTTCTGAAGCTGACTCCAGTGCTGTCGCCTGCCTGTCTGCCCCAGGAGCCTCCTAAAGATGGCAGGCTGACCTGCGTCTACTGGGAGGACCATGGGGGGGTGGAGCAGTGGTCCACAGAGGGCTGCGTCACGCTCAGCTCCGTCAGCAACCACACTGCCTGCAGCTGCAGTCACCTCTCCACCTTTGCTGTTATCCTGCAGACGGGGGAGGTCCAGGTGGGTGTCCGCGGCAGAGCACGGGGGACGTGGGGCTCCCCTCTGAACGCTGTCTCTCTTCTGTTAGGGGGGTGTAGAGGAAGAAGACCCTGTCCTGAACTGGCTGAGCCAGATCTGCATGGTTGTGGGCATGGTCTTCCTGAGCCTTGCTGTTCTCAGCTTCATCTTCTGTAGCTGGAACCCCAAGGTGAACAACACCTCGCGCCTTCACCTCAGCCTGAACCTCCTCCTGGCACACCTGCTCTTCTCGCTGGGCATAGACCGCACGGAGAACCGGGTGAGGACCCTTCCAGGCAGGCCTCGTCTCCCATCCGTACTTCAGTGGTGTGAGAGAGTGTCTGCAAGCTTCTCGTGGCCTGTGTGTGAATGGTAATGGAGGGATCCTTATTCTCAGCTGTCGAACAGCCCTCCCTTTCTCAGTTGGCTTATCATATTATATAACTGTTATTTTGCACTGTTCTGTTATTCACTTTGTACAAAGGCTTCTGCCAGATGTAGATGAATATCTGAGGACCAGCCTAGAGAAGGTCCCATCCTTCAGCTACTTTAATTCTGCATGGTGTTAGATGCTGACTCTGCTGCTGTGTGTTAACTCATACCCGCCCTCTGCCGTCCCCAGCTCGTGTGTGCTGTCATAGCAGGGCTGCTGCACTATGCCTTTGTGTCCAGCTTTGTATGGATGTTTCTGGAGGCACTGCAGCTCTTCCTATTGGTCAGGGGCCTAAACAAGGTACAGGTCATCCAACGGGAGGGGCTAAAGGCCCAGTACCTCCTGCTGATTGGCTACGGGACTCCTTTAATAGTGGTAGGCGTGTCAGCAGGATTGTTTCCATCTGGATACGGTAGTGCGGAGAAGTGAGTATTTCTCTCATTTAGATGCTGCAAATAAAGTTTCACTGCATCCTCTATGTTGGAAAAATTACATGCAAAAACCCTTGAGAAAGGAAAAGGCCGCATCACTCTTGTCTTAAAGCTGTTCTGCTTGGTGCCCTGATCGCTGGACACTGAACCCAAGGCTCATGCTTTTCTCTTTAAGGTGCTGGCTGAGCACCAATCACGGATTTTTATGGAGCTTTTTGGGTCCCATGTGCGTGATAATTTGTGTATGTATTCTTACCGTCAATTCTTCGCTCACCGCTCACTTTAACTCCCATAATTCCATTTCTGAATGGCACATATGGACACTGACCAGGCCCGTCTTGTCATTCCACTGCAGATTAACTGTCTGTTGTTCGGTATCATGCTCTGGAATCTACGTCTTACTTTGGCCAATATGAAGAGCGATGTTTCCCAGGCCAAGGACACTAGGTGTGTATGCTGGCGAGTCCCCCCCCCCCCCAGGACGTCGCCACTGACGACTGACTGCTGTGTCTCGTTTCCCTTCCAGACTGATCATGTTCAAAATCCTTGCTCAGTGCATCATATTGGGAGCTGCCTGGCTACTGGGCCTCTGGCAGAATAGCCTCCCCGCCCAGTACCTCTTCACCATCCTCAGCTCGCAACAGGGAACCTTCATCTTCATGGTCCACTGTTTGTTCAACAGAGAGGTCATTTTCCAGTCCGTGTGGAGCTTTTGCTTTACAAATTAATGTCTGAAATTATATGCTGAAAATCCTGAAATTATATAAACGAATTGGAAATGATTCAATTAAAAATTCTCATTCATATCATTGTGACAGATGACAACCTATCTGTGAATAATAATATTTCATTATGTGATGTGACACTGGGATTTTTATTCTCATGGGTACTGTTAGAATATGTCATTACATCAAGGAAAATAACATTTCATTTAATTCCGACCCATTTCATTTCATCATTCCATTTCATTTCTGGGTAACACTTTACATTAAGGTCTGCTCTTTAACAGTTAATTAACTACTATTTAATATTTAATAATCCATCCATCCATTTTCTGAAACCGCGGACCGGAGTCTATCCCGGGAACAATGGCCGCAGGTGGGAACCAACCTTGGGCAGTCGCTATGCAAACAAATGGTTACATATTGTTTATAAGCACACTTACAAATGGTTTACAAATGTTTGTGATGCAAGTTAATGGGTTCTTAATAATCTGCTTACGAATGGTTACTTAATGTTTTTAAGCACACATAGAAAATATTTACAAATGTGTGTAAGGCAGGTTACCACGTTAACATGCTATGAAGAGATTGCTTATTGTTTATAAACACAATTACAAATGTTTACAAATGTGTGTAAGGCAGGTTACCACGTTAACATGCTATGAAGAGATTGCTTATTGTTTATAAACACAATTACAAATGTTTACAAATGTTTGTAAGGCAGGTTAATGGGTTCTCAATAGTCTGGGTAACACTTTTTATGAAGCCCTCTTTTGCAATGCATTAAAGATACCTTCATAATGCATTAAACATACCTTCATAATGCATTAAAGATACCTTCATAATGCATTAAACATACCTTCATAATGCATTAAAGATACCTTCATAATGCATTACATTGCATTACATTCATACAGTTTTATAAACACAGCTTTAAATATTTATTAAAAAAGCATAGCATATAATAATAATTATAGCCATGTTTTTCATGCATGAAGGTAGCATTTCACACCGAGCACCTTGGCTGTGTTTGCCCTGGTCAGGAATTTCACAGATATAAAGATAAAGATAATCTTTATTGTCATTGTCACTTGAGAATGCAATATAGTACCTGTTTCCTGTCTTGCACAGGTGCGTGAGGAGTATGTGAGGTGGTTTTCACTTCTGTGTAAAGTGGAGTGGTCCGTACAGAGCCGACGGCCGTCGGTCTGCGAAGACTCGCTCGATGAGGTAAGAAGATGGGATGCCATGTTCAGGGGTGCGTTTCCCAAAAGCACAATCGCTAACAACGTTAGCAACTTACATAGTCAGAACCGTGAAACTAAACAGTTCTAACTATGTAAGTTGCTAACGGAAGTGTTTGGGAAACATACCTGACAGGTGGAGCATCAGACCCCCAAAGTATCATCTCATACGTTCTAGCAGAAGGGAAGTGTCTCTTTGGAGGTTTCGCACCGTTACGTTTTTGCTACACGAAGGCTGGAGAAAAGGCTTCCCTCTCTCGCTGTTAGTCTGAATGTCTGTCCAAAACAAGGACAGAAATAGCTCATGTGAATCTTGCTCTTGTGTCCACTTCACATGGCACTTGTGTTGCTCTCTTCCAAAACCATGTCTGGCCTTTGCGGCGAAGAGGACAGAACCATCCGCTGACGAATGAGGTGTGGGGGGGGGGGATGGTGCCGTCATCAAACACCAACGTGGCAGGAGTGACATGAACCTTGTGCTGCAGTGGGAAGATATTAGCTGCTCTGTACAGAGAGTCTCCACTGAAAAGAGACTGTTCTGTTCACCTGTGGGAACCTACGGCAATTATTATTAGATGGATTACCCGCTTATTTCTTTAAAATAAGCTTTAGCTTTATTTTATTCTATTTTACTTTTGGGGCTTTTCATGAGAGGGCTGACTTAAGGTATGTTAATAATACTGGTTATGACTTTGCATAATATTTTAATTTAAAGCATCTATTATTTATTATCACCATTGGATTGTATATGGTCTGTCAGCTGCTGTGTGTTTTGTGAGGGACACTGAGAGATTAAATGCAGTTTTTGAGTAAAATGGCTCTGCTTCTGTTAATCCTTGGGGCACGTAAGGGGGGGGGGGGGGGGGGGTGGGTTGGGGCAGCATGAAGCAAACCCGGGGGGCA
>JAODKC010000048.1:10194012-10205127 GCA_026777985.1 Mormyrops attenuatus | reverse complement strand
CCTACACAACTGGCCAGAGGAAAAAGTGGCCTGACTGTGCAGTAGTTGAGTCTATTTTTGTCTTTCTCATGCAGATCGCTCATGGGGCGGGAGCACACACACACTCTGTCTCTCTCTGCATGTTAGCAGATATCTGCATTATTAATGAAAGAATTAATCTGCCATCGAGGGAGAGCTGAGATGCAAAGAGATGATGTGGCCCCAGCCGCTGGGCCCAGGAGGGCCGTCACGCCAACCTTCTCATCCCACAGCAGGTTCCGTGGCCGGCTGCTGGGAATCTCGAATTTCCCCCCAGCACCTCAGAATGGCGATGGATTTGTGGGGTAATGCGGATCGCCGCTGGATTACCAGCATCGCTGTGCTGTAGCACATTTAATTTGCATGCATTAGTGTGAAACACATCTAGCCCCCAGTGCATCGTGGGATTTTTTTTGGGGGGGGGGCGGGGCATAAGAGGACCCATAATTTATATTGAGGGGACAACCTTATTAATAGCCAATGATATGTTTCGAATCAATGAGTGACAGAGGAGGGGGCACTCCAGGGGCCAATCAGCTTTCAGCTGGGTCCAGTACCCCATGTGGCCCCGCCCCCTGCTGCATGGGCAGTGGTTATGACACTGGGGCTCTTCGGCAGCCCATGTGGGTCCCTTTTCTCTTCTGAGATGAATGTAGGATGCTCATGCAAATGGTGGCAGTGTTAGAATAGCGCCACCTAGTGTCGAGAGAGCACAGTATGCTCCCAAACCTTTAAGTAATGCTTGGGGGAGCAGTGGCCTTTAACTTCCGCTCCCCGAAGCCATGGCCCGCGTACGGACCTTGGAATGCAGTGCCTCTCATCTGCATGCGCTGGCAAGGTGATGCGTTTTGGTCACGGGGGAAGAATGGCCAATGATCAAATTAACTGTGGCTGTTTATCCTCTGGTCCCTCCCTATTGGACAGTAAATAATGTCTGATTACACTTACAGTGGGGCACGGCTAATTACCCTCATTATGGTAATGAATCATCAGGGGGCTGACGACCTGAGGATGGGCCCTTGAAATATTTAAGAAGCCTGATTCTTTCTGAAGCTAGTTTATCTGCTTATTTACTCATCTTCACGTCCATTGATGCCTTATCCTCTTCTTTTTCGTTCCTCCTTTCAGCTGATATGGCAGCACCCGGCACGCTGGGTTTTGATTGCTTCCTAATTACCAGCAAGGCCAGTGTAGTGTTTTACCCGCAGTGCGAGAGGTGGCTCACTGTAAATGGAATAATGTGCTGTCACTGGCTTTTATGTACTGGGAAGGGAGGTATAATTAACGGCTAATTTTTAAGCCTGTTTGTGCTAGTTGCACTCGAGAGGTCACCACATGTTGTGAGAAGAGCACCAGCACTGCTCACACCGCCCTTGTGTCTCTATTAATGACACAGAAAGGCGTAAGTATCAAGAGCCAGGCTGCGATGGTGCAGCTTGCATTGTTACACAAGTACCCTGACACAGTGATGAAGCTGTCAGCTACAGACATCTCACTGCCAGCTTCAGCCGTCTCACTGCAAGCTTCAGGCATCTCACTGCCATCTTCAGGTGTCTCACTGCTAACTTCAAGTGTCTCACTGCCAGCTTCAGGTGTCTCACTGCCATCTTCAGGCATCTCACCACCATCTTCAGGTGTCTCACTGCTATCTTCTGGCATCTCACTGCCAACTCCAAACATCTCACTGCTATCTTCAGGTGTCTCACTGTCATCTTCAGACATCTCACTGCCAGCTTCAGACATCTCACTGTCATCTTCAGACATCTCACTGCCAGCTTCAGACATGTCACTGCAATCTTCAGGTGTCTCACTGCTAACTTCAAGTGTCTCACTGCCAGCTTCAGCCGTCTCACTGCAAGCTTCAGCCATCTCACTGCCATCTTCAGGTGTCTCACTGCTAACTTCAAGTGTCTCACTGCCAGCTTCAGGTGTCTCACTGCCATCTTCAGGCATCTCACCACCATCTTCAGGTGTCTCACTGCTATCTTCTGGCATCTCACTGCCAACTCCAAACATCTCACTGCTATCTTCAGGTGTCTCACTGTCATCTTCAGACATCTCACTGCCAGCTTCAGACATCTCACTGTCATCTTCAGACATCTCACTGCCAGCTTCAGACATGTCACTGCAATCTTCAGGTGTCTCACTGCTAACTTCAAGTGTCTCACTGCCAGCTTCAGGCGTCTCACTGCCATCTTCAGGCATCTCACCGCCATCTTCAGGCATCTCACCGCCATCTTCAGGTGTCTCACTGCTATCTTCTGGCATCTCACTGCCAACTCCAAACATCTCACTGCTAACTCCAAACATCTCACTGCTATCTTCAGGTGTTTCACTGTCATCTTCAGACATCTCACTGCCAGCTTCAGACATCTCACTGCCATCTTCAGGTGTCTCACTGCCAACATCAGACATGTCACTGCAATCTTCAGGTGCCTCACTGCTATCTTCAGGTGTCTCACTGCTATCTTCAGGTGTCTCACTGTCATCTTCAGACATCTCACTGCCAACGTTAGACATGTCAATGCCATCTTCAGGTGTCTCACTGCTATCTTCAGGCATCACGCTGCTGTCACCAGGTGTCTCACTGCTATCTTCAGACATCACGCTGCTGTCACCAGGTGTCTCACTGCTATCTTCAGACATATCACCACCAACTTCAGGTATCTAACTGCCAGCTAACACCTATTCAGAACATGGTTGCCGTGACGCTGTATGATGAATAGGTTTCTTTAAATTGTCCATTGTGGAAAAGTATGTACTACAGGCTGACTATCACCCTCTACTGGATACAGCTGCATGCATGGATGCCGTTGTCCTAATTCTGGTTTACCATGTTCCATGGCACCCCCACCCACCCAGTGGGCAGACTCTTCAAGCCGCTGATGCAGCAAATAAATCTCAACATACTGCATCAAAATTTCCTGTACTTTCCCTCCATGACATCCCAAAGTGGTCTGGGTTGGTCATTACACCTTCTGTGCTAGCTCACCCCTTCAAAAAAGCCAGGCTTCAGTCTCCATGGGAATGCGGAAGAAGTCCCGGCCGAAAACCGCACTCTGATTGGCTGTGAAGGCTCATTAGAGCAGATGTTAAACGGAGGCGCCGCTGGCGCACGGACCTGCGATGACAGCTGTGGTGCGGCGGGCGAGCAGCAGCGTGTTTAGCGACAGTGCGCGGGGAGATGCCGATGACATCGCCGATAGTAACACTTCTACCCGCGGCCGCCATGGGAGCAGGGACTGATAGCGGTGACAGAGTCAGGTGCGACGCGGCCGCATTGGCAGGGACATGGGTGGCGTCTGGAGAGGGTAATAAATCTTTGGGCGAAGTGGAGCCGGAATGTCTAACTTTAATAAGAAGGGACGAAGAACAGTCAGGAAGAAGGTCACAGACACTAATGGTGACAATAATAGGAGAAAACACGCGCGTAAATATATGGTCCTATTTTATAGAATTTAATAGGTTATTAGGTTAGTACCCAGGGCATAAGGCTGTAAAATAGGTTGTTTTGTGGTTATTAATAGGTTCTTCGTGACACATTTTATAATCTCACACAGAAGGAGATGGCAGTGGTAAGTCAGTGTGATATATGCCCCGGAACAGATTCCACGTCTGGCTCCTCGGTGATGTAACGGCAGAATTAATTTAGAGGGATTTGCCTTCGATTGGATCCCCGAAGCATAAATTCACTTGCCACATGTGGAAATTTCATTCCCGGAGTGTCGCTTCTGTCAGGACTCCGGGGAGAAGCCGTGCCAGGCTCACCCTGGATGCCCACCTGTGAGCGGCCTGGGCGAAGCCGCCAGCGATTAGATGGCACACACAGCCCACTACGGATGAGTGTATTAAGTGGGGAAAACGGGGCATTTTCGCTTTATCTTACGAATGTAAATATTGCGCGTATCTCTCCTAGCCAAACCTCTCCATTAGCCAAGATTATGTTACTGTAGCTTCTGGCTCCTCTCCAGCCGGCCTAAATCTGCCATTTGTAGCTTTATTAAAAATGCAGTTGCTGCTTTAGCGCCCCCTCGCTGTCCCCATGGTAAATGCACCTTTTCTGCAGTAAGGCTGCCGTTGCTGTGACCCGTGGCCCTCTTAATTGAGGTAAAACAAAATGGGTGCATGCCGGGAGGTTTATTTTTATAGCTCAGCCCCAGTTGAGGTAGATGAATCCTGAGGCTTATAGACAGAGGCTCAGCCGGCCTGTTCTCTAGGCTCTGGGTGCTTGTTTCCATACCCTGAGCATTTCAAACCAGATTCATTATTCATGATCTAATGTGCTGCTTACTAGCAGATGTACTTGGTCTCTGTATGGGTGTGAGTTCTATGGTGACAGAGAGGAGATCCCTTCGCCTCTGTCCCACGCCAGAAAGGCGCTTCATTTACCATCCTCTGCACAGGGTGGACCCCGTTATTCCAGAGGTTGACCTCCCCCCCCCCCCATCCCCGGGCTCAGCCCCATGGATGTGGCTTTCTCTGTGTCGTTACCGCGACTCCGCGTCTGGCCTTGACCTGAGCTTATTCTGCGCGGTCAGGAGCCAGGAGGACAGGAGGAGCTAAAGAAACTCAGAAAAATGTGAGCCCTTTCTCGTCCTCATTTTTTATCAGAGCCTGTTTTTTTCCCCGATGACTTGGGGAAATCCACCCGTGTGAGTTTTCCCGAATAAAGGAACTGTGGTGTGCTTGCATAAAGAGTTCAC
This sequence comes from Mormyrops attenuatus, assembly GCA_026777985.1. NCBI lineage: Eukaryota > Metazoa > Chordata > Actinopteri > Osteoglossiformes > Mormyridae > Mormyrops > Mormyrops attenuatus. The sequence goes on along the minus strand of JAODKC010000048.1, from coordinate 10,200,406 downwards.
CCCCATCTCACCGCATCCGGCTGATGACTTTTTGGAGGCACGTCGCTTTCTTTGTCCGCCGGTTGTGGCGGTGTCCCTGCTGGACGGAGAAGGCCATTTTGAGATGTTTTCACCCCAGGAAGCCGTCACATCCAGGCAGACATTTCAGCACCATGGATAGCGCACACACTCCCTTACTGCGGCTCCTGTGTGGAATCAGAATCACAGAGAGCGCCCCCTGGATTTTGCACATTTACATTACATTTATTTAGCAGATGCTTTTAGCCAAAGCAATGTATGAATTAGAAAGACAGAGAGTCAAAGAGTCCTGGAACCAGAAGGGCCTTGCTCAAGGGCCCAATGGCCAAAGCATTCTGCCGACCCTGGGATTTGAACCAGCGACCTTCCAATCCTAGTCCTAGTGTACAGAGCCACACACATGCAAAGCGCTGATCCAGGGTTGTGTCTGAAGATCCCCAGGCTGCCTTCTGGTGGCCCAGGAGGCTTAGTGATGTGCCAGCCTCTCTCCAGGAGTTTGCCGTCGCCCATCTGATACCGAGCGTTTGCTTATAGTGTGGAAGGCTCATGTCGTTCGGTACACGGTGGCTGAGCCTCGACACGGGTTTCCACGTCCTCCCGCAAAGCAGAGCCCTGAGTGTTATCTTGTTGTTTGCAGTCGGCACTGAAGGAACTCGCCAGATCCTTCCAAGACGTCTTCTGTCTTTGCAGAAAGGATCTTAGCAGGGGCCCAGAGCTGCGTGTTTCTGTTGTTTGTTTATGTTGGTAGAAATCAGAACCTGCAAATCAAATTTGAAGTATATCCTGAAAGCGTAACATGAGCCGGGGTACTGTCTTCAAACCCACAACCAGATGCCGTGTTTCGTACCTTAAAGGTCGCTGCGCTTTTTCCCAGTTCCTAACCTGGAAATCAAAAATTCAGCCAATCAGGGAGAGTGTGTGACACGTGTGGCAGACCCCGCGCGCGCCTCATCTCCCTCACGCGGGATAGCGCTTTCGGGGGAGGCCTCTGCGCTCGTGGTGCTTTACGCTCAGTCTCACGGCCCCCGCGTCTCCAGGGGGGCCGTAGTAAAAACTGCGGCATAAACCTTCCAGCGGGAGGCTGCTGTTTGCTCTGCGGATCAGAATTAACGTTAAGGTTCATTAATGCTGTGTGCGAGGTGTGCAGCGCCCCGCTGGTAACGGGTTTGAGTTGGGCCTCGTTTTTAATTAAAATGCCCCTCAGAGCTTTATTGATGGAAAACGCATCCATTAACTCAGATCCAGCTGGGGGGTTTGGCAGCATGGCACCGAGGGGGGGGGGGGGACAGCGGATGGAAGGCCTGCCTTCTGGACCAGGTCGCTTTTGGGGCGCTAGATCTGATTCACGGGTGGATGGCGGATTGGAGCAGGCATCAAGAACCACACCCGTCACTTCCTCGTCAGAGCTCTCATCTGCGGCGATGATGTCAACCCCGATGCACTCCTCGAGGTAGGGGGGGAATTACTCACCGCTCAGGCAGGACTCGTGCTTGGGCCGTTGCCCTTCTGTGTGCGTGGGGAGCATCGCCGTCCGCTGAAACGCAACCAGGTCTGAAAAAGCAGCTGTGGTTGGTTTTCCGCACCCAGAAACTGCACTTTTGGCTGCATGCGACGGATGCATCTTAATCGCATGGGTGTCGGATTATGTTGTTCTTAGTGGGTGGGCAGGAGGGCATCTTCTCTAGAAAGTATTTTATCATCTAATCTATATTTCACCTGTCAAAATGTATTGTCTTTGAATATATTTTTCATGCATTCCTTTGTGTAAGGGCTCGAAAAGCGAACCTCCCTTTAAGCCTGGAAATGTGACGCTGACTGCATGCATCCTAAAGTATCTGAATGCATTTCAGTTTGTCCTAATTCAGTCGACATGACAATGTGGGTGAAGAAGCAGTGACCGGGCCTTTGGCCTGAATGCGTGCTGATTGGGCGGCTCCCATAAATGACGTAGCTTTCGGCCAATCAAGAGGGCCACACAGGACACCTGGGCCTGAGGTATAGCAGACTCACGGTGGATGGGTCACTCATAGACAGAGACACATGGACTGCATAAGGGGATTGGCTCACTTGGGTTAGTAGTGTATTATTAAGGGGGGGGCAGCAGTGGGACAGAGCCCCTCCCTTCAGCTGTGCTCAGGATCCGCTAGTGGGGGCCGTCATGTACCATAAATCAGGATAATTATTTAACGGCTCCCTTCTTCACACCCACTTATCACACTGACCGTGTGCCCCTCACTGCCGCTGAGAGATATGATGTCACTTCCTCTTCACACCCTATTCATGTGGCCGCCCCCCCACCCTTCCCACTGTGACAGTGACACAGACACCTCCCGGGTTAACGAGCGGGCGCGCCGCCGCTGGCTCGCTTCCGGAACATCGGCTCGAACACCCCGGAGTGACGGCAGATGGAGTGAAAACAGAGGAGGTGTGTGGAAGAGAGGAGAGACTTGGTACAGAGAGGTGTAGGGGGCAGGGTCTGTGTGTGTGTGTGTGGGGGGGTCATGCCCTGAAGAGGGGGATGGGGGGTGAAGACATGACAGTAAACAGCACAGAGGATGTTGGAGCCAGCCTGAGGGGGCGCCAGGGAGCAGCTTGCAGGATGCGTGACTCACCGCGCGGGAAACGTGGGCAGTGTGCGCCGCTCTCACTCGTCTCTGAAGCAGGGGAGTCAGGAGCGGGAGGCGGGAGAGGCAGCGAGCAGGTGCGCCAGTGTCCGGCCCTCAGAGGGTGACCTGCCTCGCCATTCCTGCTCTGTGTGCGGTCAGCAGCTGCAGCGCCCCCTGCTATCGCTGCCGCAACGTGGCGCACGGCACTCCCTTCAGGCTCGCTGTGAGACCACGCCCCGTGCCTTGCTGCCACCATGCTGGATGAGCGGGTGTCATTGGCTGGCGTCTGACATCATCTCGGAGGGCGGGGGCGTTTGTTTACCTGGGCAGCCCGTGGCGAGGTCTGCCTGTGCCTGCGGATGCGGTCACAGACCACACTCCCGCAGGAGACTCATGCGGTCAACATCCTGCAAGACCGCAGCACTCACTCACTCTCTCTCTCATTCTCTCCCTTTCTCTCTCTCTCTCACTCCCTCTCTCCTGCTCGCTCTCTCCCATTCCCTCTCTCTCTCACTCCCTCTCTCTTGCTCGCTCTCTGCCTTCCCCTCTCTCTCTCTCTCTCTCTCTTTCACTCTCTCTCTCTCGTGCCTGTGCTTGTCTGTCTTCCTTCCCTGCCTCCTCTTCTTCCTCTCCCTCTTTTTCACTTGCTTCCCTCCTATTCTAAATGATCATCAAGCAGATGATCTGTTGCGTTTGCTTGCCAGAGACAGCTGACCGCCAGCTCTCCTCCGTAAACACCACGGCGTTCCGTAACTCTTACATCACAGCTCTAATGACTACATCTCAGGTATCATTATTCACATTCACAAATGCTCAGAAATCGACCCCCGCGAGGAGGATGTGAGCAGAGTCGGCACAATCCTCCTCTTTGCCTGTGCCCTACCCCCCCAACATTTCTTGATCAAAGGGACATGGTAGCTTTGTAATCTTGTCTCGTGATTTGGCTGCATGTTGGTCACGGGGAAAACACCACCGGACCTTACGTTTTATGGTGGTGAGTTATGGGTTTGGAGGGCATTCTGCCAGCGGGGGGAGGGGGGCTCTGACATATACCAGGCAGTCAGCCCCCTCTGACACACTGTAACTGAGGTCCATGGTATCTTCGGCATGTAGCAAATTCCCCTGGCTCACTGCCGCTCAGTGCGCTAACACTCACAGGCATTGTGTTTAGCGTTTCTGCTGACCGGCGCCACCCACAGGAGAGCCGTTGTGTGGGAGGACCATGAGCAGGAGCCGGCTGCCACCCTGGCCAAAAGCTGATTGGGCAGGACACACCTAGCCTCCCAAAAGGGAGATGGGAGCCAAAAGCTGATTGGGCAGGACACGCCTAGCCTCCCAAAAGGGAGATGGGAGCCGGCCAGGGCGGGACGAGATCGAGGTCAGCCGAAATGAGACATGGCTGTTTATTAAAAGCTCATGCCATCAGACAGGCGCAGAATTGGGAGGGGGCAGGGCATTCAGGCTGGGGGGGGGGAAGGCAACTTAAAGCCAAGGACAGGAAATGAAGGGGTGGGTGCATTTAAAATACACAGACACACACACACACACAGATGGCCTACACACATGCATATTAGCATTTAGCGGACGCTCTTATCCAGATATACACACACATATACACACACCCAGACACACACACATACATATACACATGTACACACACACACACATGTACACACACACACACACACACACACATATACACATGTACACACACACACACACACATATACACATGTACACACACACACACAGACACATATACACATGTACACACATACACACATACACATGTACACACACCTATGAGCTGCTCAGCTCTTTGCTGGGGCGCCTGCTCACATGTCAAAGTGGGAAACTGCCACCCAGTTAAGTATTCTGGTGTGAGGACTCACAGGATGAGGCGTGTGTGTGAGTCACGTTCAGGCCGAGGAGCTTCTCCCCCGCCTTGCCCCCCCCCCCCCCCCCCCCCCCCCCCCCCCCCCCCCCCCCCCCCCCCCATACAGTTGGGTTTCTTAAAAAATCTCTCAGAAAAACAAAACTTAGCAGGACTTGTGTGCATCTCCTAACCCCCATCATTCTCTCTTTCTGCCATATTCCTCATCACTGCATCCAGGCATCTTATCAGTCATCTTATCAGCCTGTCTGTCCACCTTCAAGCCACCTTCCTGAGGAAGGTAAATTTTATCACTTATTATATGTAGGTTAATTATTTTATTCATGGGAACTAAAGCAGGGCTGAAAAAATGGTAGCCTTTATGTGAAAAGTCATTAATATTAAATAAGAATAGTACAAAGACGAGATGAAGTGCTATTTTATCAGATATCTGATAGGTATGCGTTTACAGCGCCTCTATTACCCTGAACTGCCTCCTACAATCTACAAACACACACACACACACACCCACCCACACACACACACACAGAGGCTTGTATGATAACCTTAACCCCTACCCAGCCCTAACCATAAGTAACCAAACAAAAGATGAGATTTTAGGCATTTTTACTTTTTTGATTGCATTCACAGATCTGTCAAAATATTGGGTTTTTATTACATTGTGGGGGACACTTGGTCCCCACAATGTAATATAAACATAATCCACACACACACACACACACACACACACACACAGTCACTCAAACACCTGCGACATCCAGAGAATTCCACTGCTGCCGGAACAGCAAGTTCAACTGCAGCACAGGCCAAAAAAATGTATTTGACATTTATTTGTGAAGACGTCTTTACCCAAAACACCATACACGTTCTTGAGAAAGCAGATTAAGACAATCCCTGGAGCAACTGGTGGACCTTCTGATCACAAGCACAGCATCCTAACCCACTCAGCTACACACCCAAAGAGGGACAAGATCAGATTCAGAAAGACGGGGGCCACAGAGCCACATTTCATACGCGTTTAGGCATTGATGTACACTTATCAGCCAAGGGAGGTAGGACCAAACTGGAGAGAGGGGAAGGGTGTGGGATCATCAGGCTCCCAGAACAGTCCTGTGGACCCCTCTGGTGTGAGATATGCACGGAATTCGAGATTGGGGAGGGTGAGATGGAGAGAGAGCCCGTCTAATGAACTTACATGCCGATACATCTCCAAATAGACACGGCTTCTGGTTAGCGTCATCTACCCACCTGGCCATGGACCAGCCTTAAAGCAATAAAGCCCAGTGAGTGCATTGTGACTTTAGGGCTCTTACATTCTGTAAATTCACTAAAGCTGAAACCATGCCTCACGAGATGGCTGGAGAGAGAGAAAAAGTGACAAGAGTACCAAGGAAACAACTTGGAGGGATCCAAGAGTTGTATGTAACACGAGTGTGTATGCCTTTAAAAATGATGTAATACCATGCATATGACATCACACATTCGCCTGCCAGAATGCCGTGGCCCAACAGAACGCTGGGTGAGTATAATTTATTATTTTGTAACGGATAATTTATGAGCTGAGGAGTCTCAATACCCAGCACATGTTAAACACGCTCTGCTTCGTTTTCACCACATCAAAGCTGCCCCCACAGGGCTAAATGGACATGCGACAATTTCATTCCACCCGCCAACAGCGCTGAGCCCTTGGCCCTTATGTGAGAACGCTGCGCCCCTTCCAGCGTCCTTCCACTATAATCGCACGAACAGTTACACTGATATCTTGTGTTATTACCGGCCTCCTGGGGACACGGATCTTTCCCTGCGGCGGGGGGGGGGGGGGGGGGGGGGGGGGGGGGGGGGGGGGGGGGGGGGGGGGGGGGGGGGGGGGGGGGGG
>JAODKC010000048.1:10172338-10183054 GCA_026777985.1 Mormyrops attenuatus | reverse complement strand
CCCCTATTCTTTTGACTTCCACAAAAACAAAACTCCTCCCCCGCCCCCCCCCCCCCCCCCCCCCCCCCCCCCCCCCCCCCCTTTTCAAGCGCGGGGGGGGGGGGGGGGGGGGGGGGGTGGACGTTCAGCGCTCCCCCACCTGCTCTGGCCTGATTATCCCCTGGTGCAGGGCTGTGTTTGGGTGAGGCTTCCCGTCGGAATGCCCCCCCGTCCACCCAGCCGCTCCCTCCCCTGTCCCCCTCCCCCGGCTACCCTGCTGTCCCACTCTTGCTCCTTTCTGCCTGCATAAATCCTCGGCCGCCACTGTGTAATGATGGTTTAGGGGGATTTGGGAGTGGGGGGCTTATGTGTGTCTGTTTGCATGCGTGTGTGTGTGTGTCTGTGTGAGGGTTTGCATGGGCGTGTGTGTGTGTGTGTGCGTGTGATGTCATAGCCATCGTGCGGTGATACTTAGGCCCACTTTGCCCCTCTGTCTTCCTCACATTCAGCCAGCCTGTGTATACGTGTACTCAGGCATCCCTATTATTCCTACTACAGTCTGTTTTTAAGAGAGACAAATGAGCAGCTGCCGACGACGGCCCCTGAGGGTTTACCCTCTCGCTGTTTGGCTTCCCAGCCATTTCTAAGTGAGCACAGGAAGCGCGCGGCCGTGTGTGAGCAGGCTGCTGGGTCCGAGGGACACCCGCTTTCATGGCGCGAGGCCATGTGCAAGCAGGCGGGCGGATCCGAGGGACACCCGCTTTCATGGCGCGCGGCCGTGTGCGAGCAGGCGGGCGGATCCGAGGGACACCCGCTTTCATGGCGCGCGGCTGTGTGCGAGCAGCCCGGCGGATCCGCGGGACACCCACTGTCGTGGCGCGTGGACACTGGCACACAACATTCATCTTTATAACTGTGGCAGTCAAAGCCCAAGTAGCTGTGGACTGGGGGGGTATCCGTTATAGGTATGGACTAGGGGGCAGTTTGGCGCCTGCGGTTTGCTCTTGCCAGGATCCGCCACTGCTCTCTGAATCCCCCATCCTTCCCCCAACAGCAGCCATCTGGAGATTATCACCTGTGTCTTTATGAAGGCCCTTCACTCCAGCAGGCTATGGGGTCGAATCCCAGGAGACAGTCTCTGCAGGAAGGTGCTCATAAGTTCGGATGAATATCTTCCTTGGTGTATGAGTGAGCCGTGCGGTTGTAAAACATCCCGAGGAAGATGCCTGCTTAGGTCACCGCTAAGGGTAGAAGTTAAATATTTATGTATTTTGCTTTGCCTGGGAAAAGGTCTTTCTCAGACTGCTGTAGCAGCAGGACTCGGTGAGGCAGTCATACCGATGTGTCTAGAGCAGCATTATTCAGTACATCTTATTTTGTACAGCACACATGCGGCACTTAACATCATCTACCAACCACTTTACATGCAATTAATTATATATAATTAGCTCATCAGTGTGGAAACAGCAGGATGAAGACAAGGGAGAAGAGAAAAGGCGTGGGGAAAAAATGCTGCCCCCTGCTGTCAGGTATCTGAAAAAACTCCTGCATACAAGGAACAGAAAGGATATATTTACATGGGACAGCAAAGTCCTACGGTGTGTATAGAAGGAAGGTAAGTGGGACAGAGAGAGAGAGAGAGAGAGAAAGAGAGAGAGACAGACAGCACACATGGCTGTTTGCTGGGCTGCGTTTGTTCATTTCTTTGTGCCCCATCCAGTTTGGGACGCCGCTGCCCTAACTTACCTGGGCCATACGGGGAGGTTGTGAGCTGCGCAAGGTTTAAAGGGAGTAACTATAGCAACATCAACATTATTACATTTGTTTTAAACGTCTTTAAATAATAAACATCAATCATACACACTGGCTGCAATTGTGACATACAGGCACCCCTGCAGCAAACAAGCCGTGTTTCAGTGAGTACATCTGGCTGCCCTGTCTGGCTTGTCTCCTGTGCACTGGCACGCTCTAACTTAATGGGACGGAGGCCGCGTGAATCGATACCTCATTGCGTGCTAAAGCGGGCAGCCTAATCACCTGTTCACCAGCGCAGAGAGAGCTTCCCTTTGATGGAAAAAAGCAACACTTGCAAAGTTTTTCTACTACTACCTGACTAGACCAAAGAAGGGCTCTACAGGGCTCTACATTTCTGTTCAAAGTGAAATCAAAAGACAAGAGGTGATTCGTGGAATGTGCAGTGTCTCCAAACAGGACATTACAGGATCTCAGAATGATGAACAAAGAGCACAGAGACTGAATCTGACTGGCTCATTCTGCTCCGACCTTAAGATCTGCTCTGGCCCCCCTCAGAGGCTGTGACGAGATGCTCCCGCCGCCATTACACTGTGTTGGGGGGCTGAGGTGCCCAGAGGTTTGATCTGGAAGGTTCTGAAAATGAGCTGCAGCATGAAGCCTACATTGAGGGTCTCCTTAGGCTATAATTAGATGTGTGAAGAACGTTAACAAAGCCGTCAGCCCTCACGCCGCAGCAGCTGTGTATTATTTTAGTTTTGCGCGGAGTATAATGACGCTCGCCACGGCGGCCATTATGATGCTCATCTTAATGCACACCCGTAATTAACGGACATACCACGTGTTCATCGGCACACGGCACAGTCCCATTGGCTCACCCCTCTTCTTTCCATCCTTCTTCTTGTCCAATAAAATGGGGGATCCTTGGGTTTGCTCCCAAGAAACCACAGAATCCATATTCCCCCACTACAGAGACCTGGGGGCACATCCTATTGCCAGTTGTGCCCAGAGACACGCCTGTGCTGAGACGCCCTCACATTGCTGCCCCTTTGTGACGCTACCTTCATATTATAAATGCATGTAGCCATTAATTTATAGAAACTGTTTACTGAGTCAGACTCGTTGTTAATTGAATGACTGAAGTTAAACCCGCATACCATTGGTCAGATGGGCAGGAAACATAGCTCACCAGCGCAGGACTCTGTGAACGCGCAAACTCTGAGAGGGTATGGAGGTTCAAATCAGGACAGGAAAGTCTCTTGCGATTCAGGAACTTGGAACCAAAACTGATGTGATGACAGATAGGTTACACCTTCTTGTCTTGACTGAGAATGACCTGAATGACAGATTTAAGTGAATTTGAGAGATAAAAGTTTAGTATTTAGTTTTAGTATGACTGACCAGAGCCTGCCTGGCAGAGGTGGAGAGTTCCGGTCCAGAAAGTACAAATCCACACCAAGATTTTGTTTTAACCAACCAGTTGAATACTCTGTGACTGTGACTCGTTATTTTCAACTGATTGGTTGAAACAACATCCTGGCTTGGATTTTTACTTTCTGGACCTGAACTATCCACCTCTGCTGACTGGACCTAGCGCCAGATCCTGGTCCCCCAGCCGGGCCTCGTGTCTCTCCACCCATTGACGCAGTGTGATGTGCATAAGCGCCCCGATGGAAGACGCCCCAGTCCTTTTACACAGTGCTCATCGATCCCATCGCAGTTCCATGCGGCCTCATCGATTCAGGCACTTTTCTAAAGGGCCGGTGTGGAGATCAAAGACTATTGCTGTGTTTGTGATACGTGTGGCTCCTGCAGTCGTTGGGCCGTCGACATTTCTCGGGTGTCACTTAACCCGCTAAACATGCTCTGTTTAAAACAACAGGACACACGCAGAGTCCTGACTTACTGAGATGTATGATCCAGACGATGCACCCCCCCCCCCAACATCATTCACCACCCCCTTCCGGATGTTGCTGTACCCTGCTTGTCTCATTAATGCTACTTTTCTGCCTTGACCCCTTCCTCTGTGGTTCCTCATTCTCACAGTGAAATATAATTTCTAATTTATTCAGTTTTCATCCATTCATTTACAGACACTTTTATCTAAAGCAACATGCCTATGAGACAGTAGGGTCAGACAGCCCCTGGGGTGACAGGAGTTGAGGGTCTTGCTCGAGGGCTCAACAGTGAAACCACTCTGCTGACCCTGGCATGTGAACCAGCGACGCTCTGATTATAGGTACCGCATTCAAACCCACCAAGCCAGACACTACCCCCAAGCAGAGGTGGACATTTCAGGTACAGAAAGTAAAACTCCAGACCAGGATTTTGTTTCAACCAACCAGTTGCGTATAAAGAGTCACAGTCACAGAGTACACAGTTGGTTGGTTGAAACAAAATCTTGGTCTGGATTATTATTTTCTGGACCTATAATGTCCACTTCTGCCCCCAAGGCAATGTGACGTATTTTGTTAGAGTGCATCTAAGGTTGGATCATGTTGAATGGTAATGTTGGGCAGAACCTATGCTGAACCCCTTCTCTGGACTGTATCTCTGCTCAGGTGTAGCCTTGTACGCTGACAGCTGCCTATTAGCTAATGAGAGCTGCCTGAGAAGACTTCACTCTCATACATGGACGTCCTGCCTTGGGAAGCCCGGTGCACCTCCATTTCAGGGAGGGCGTCTCTGAAGCCCACCATCGGCTCAGGATACAGCACCAGCGCTTGCTTGGCTCAGCTTTCTTTTCTTCTCTTTTCTTCGAACCCATGGACACAACTCATGGGAGTTTTACTTACACAAAAATGTTCTGAGGGCAGAAGGAAAAATGATTTGTTCAGACAGATAACCAATCAGTTTGTAGAGGAGGTGGGTCCGACCAATCAGATGTCTGAGTCCCGCCTCCTATAGTTGCTCGGACCCACCTCTTCTACAATCTGATTGGCCCACGTCTGAACCAGCCATTTTTCCCTCTGCCCTCAGAACATTTTTGTGTAAGTAAAACTCCCATGAGTGTGGACACATGGGTGTTTGTTTCCCCTGCTATTTTCATGCCACATGTGTTCAGAGTGGTTGTGTCTTTGAGGTAATGGAGGTGGGGTTACTAGACAGGACATTGTCTCTATTCACTGCAGCTGTGCAGTGTTGGGGACTGAAACTAAGCCTGTACCTGAACCTCCATCTGGAGCCCATCCCTGCCTCCCGAGATACCTGGAGAGCAGTGGGACATGGAGGAGGAGGAGACCAAAGAGGTGCTTTGGTTTAAGGCGGTATATGGTGTGTGTGTCCTGGGCTACCTGTGGTGTTTGTCCTGGGCTTCCTTTGGTGTGTGTCCTGGGGTTCCTGTGGTGTGTGTCCTGTGGTTCATGTGGTGTGTGTCCTTGGGTTACCGTGGTGTGTGTCCTGGGCTTCCTGTGGTGTGTGTCCTGGGCTTCCTGTGCAGTGTGTCCTGGGGTTCCTGTGCTGTGTGTCCTGGGCTTCCTGTGGTGTGTGACCTGGGGTTCCTGTGCTGTGTGTCCTGGGGTTCCTGTGCTGTGTGTCCTGAGCTTCCTGTGCTGTGTGTCCTGGGGTTCCTGTGCTGTGTGTCCTGAGCTACCTGTAGTGTGTGTCCTGGGCTTCGTTTGTTGTGTGTCCTGGGCTTCCTTCGGTGTGTGTCCTGGGCTTCCGGCTACTGACAGCCATCTGCTGCTGTTCACTCGGAGTGACTCTCCCCCAGCCCCAAGTGGGAGCTCCGCAGGCGTGCCAGTTAGGGGCTGACTGGGGTGATGCCCGGTGCCAGGGGGCTCTGATGTTTATCTTCACCTCTCACTGCCATTCCCGGGGACAGAGTAGCAGGTGTTGATCTCCTGTTCATGCTCTGAAAAGCTCAAAGAAACACCGTGATCCTTTCAGCCAGAATGAGCTGCGTTAGAGACTCTGCTGATCGGCTGAAGCCTATTTCTGGATTCTGACAACCGGGAAACCTCTAGAAGTCTTATACAAATGCACCTAGATGCATTTCCTGACCTTCTTTTGTGCATTTTCTCTAACAAATGCTGTACATGTGTGATATGCTAATGGTACCATGTGATGTCATGTGATGTCATGTAAGGCACCTCACTTTGTATCAGCATCTATTTATTCAGATGTTCAGTAATATTTCATGTGTTTTTTAGAAGTGAACAGTAATGAAATACTGAGTCTTTAGATGCAACGTCATGTGCAAAAGCTTTATATGGAATAATACTTATGTTGTATGGCTAATTCAGGATAATTCCCTTATCCCATGTACGTATTCTGACGCACATTTCGCTTGCTCGTATTTTTTCCGTTCCCAGTATGAATGTAGTTATCATTTTTCACAAAGGGCTAAAGTGCATCACTGCTGACCTTTCAGCATTCTCAAACCCCCGGAAAGCCTTCGGAAAGGGGGTTGCAGTCACTTAAAGGTTGACACTATTTTCGATAGTGGCTCTTAGCCTGGAAGTGTTGAGCTACACACTGTATGTGTTTTCTGCCTGGGAATGGAGTCAGACTGTGAAAGCAATGTTTCTTGAGGTCAGTCCTGAGGAAGTGAGATGGCGTGGAGGAGAGGGAGAGGGAGGGATGGATGTGCTCTCAGAGGCACAGGGAGACGAGGAAGGAGAGCGAGAACCTTTGACAAAACAGGATCAAAAGAGCTCTCATGTCAAGTACTGAGAGACAGGAGGAAGTGAAGATGAAGGCTGAGGCGGAGGGAGACTTCTGACGAGGAGGAAGCAGAGTGGAGCTGGAAAGGGAGCTGTTTCGTCAGGTTCAGCCAGGTCTTCCTCTCCATCTTGGGCGTCAGGGCTGGATCCATGTTGAGTTCTCATCCAGATAGGATGAGCGACACGAGAAGAGCGACAGGAATGAACAGTAGAGCTGTTCACAGTAGAGTACATCACTAAGCAACATATCTAAGAGTTGGACAGGTGAAGTGAACCTAACAGATGAGTCTTCCTGGAAATGTGGACTGGCTGTGTCATAGGGCAAAGCAGACTCGGGGGGGCAACTACTCCACAAGGGGCACCGTTTGTTAAGAGAACATTATACAAACGGGGATCTGTGATAGTCCCTTTAGGGAGTCATCTAACAAGGCTGCCTTGGGGGGGGGGGGGGCTGTCATCGCCCAGTCCACCATTAAGGGAGGACGGTCCTACACTAGGGGGCAATCAAAGGCTGCCAGTTGAGTCCCTTTGGCTCTTCTTGAGGCCAACAGTGAGGAAACCATGGTTACTGCTAGCCTGTGTGGTGCTGATTGGCCCAACAGGGCCATCGTGTCAGAGCTGTTCAGATGTCATCTCACATGCATGTTCTCTCATCTCTCTGGGCTGCTCGAAGCACCAGTAAGTAGACTGCGCTGAGCACGACACACAGCACCAGTATGTTGGCCATCCATGGTGGACAAACCAATCAGCTTGTCTAATTTAGGGGTTTGAGGATCAGGTGGGACCCTTATTGAGATGGGGCCGTCAGGATAGCCCTTCTTCATTTCACTGTGTCTCACTTACACTCAGGGGACCTCAAGGAGTCGTTGTCGAGCCCTCTCGCCTGCTGCGCAGAGCAGGGAACGAGATGTCCGGCTCTTGAAAGGTTCTTGTCCAATCACCGGCGTTCACAATGAAATCTATTACTACTCAGTGGTTAGAGGGAGATCTCACCTGATCAGGTTGTCACACCGGTCTCGGAGGTGGAGGCTGTGCTGCCAGTCTGACACACATTTTTATTCCCTGTGGGCGATGGTTTTGTCTGCCCAGTCCCCTTCTGTGCTGGTATATAAGCCATATGAGTGGGTGTTGGGGGTGGACATGAACAGTAAATCTGCATTGTGTGTCTTTGGGATGTCGTGCCCCCCACTCTGGCTCACATTCAGCACCTCGGGGGGTTCTCCTGACAGTAACACATCCCTTTCTCACACAACCTCCCTCTCTTTTCCCTTCAGTACACCCCCCCACCCCGTGTCTCTTCTGTTCTTGCACCCTCACCCACCCCTCCCTCACATCCTACTTCCTCTCTTGCGGTGCTTTGAAATGCACATCACCTGGGCTTCGAGGTAATGGAGCCATGATAATTCCTTAATTAGACCTTTCCTAAATGTCTCTGACAGAGGCTGGAAAGCATAAAAAATTCAGGGATCAACAACTTTGAGAAATGGAGGTACAAGGTTAACAAAGACAAAATGAGCTGAGAAGTCAGATTTTAGTTCTGCTAGGAAGAGAAAGAGAGATTCTGTATAGACCTTGTGGTATAGAAGGATTTAACCCCTTTTTGATTAAAGCATCAAGCTAAGGAGAAGTGTGTGCATGTGCAGATGTGGGAATCTGCTTGCTGTTTTCATGACTGCACCCCCACATCAGAGGTCAGTGTGGTTGGAGCAGTCAACCACAAGGGAAAGGGAAACAGGAAGCAAGACCTGAGGGAGATAGGAAGCAAGGCCTGAGAGAAACAGGAAGCAAGGCCTGTGGGAAACAGGAAGCAAGGCCTGAGGGAAACAGGAAGCAAGGCCTGTGGGAAACAGAAAGCAAGGCCTGGATGAAACAGGAAGCAAGGCCTGTGGGAAACAGGAAGCAAGGCCTGAGGGAAACTGGAAGCAAGGCCTGTGGGAAACAGGAAGCAAGGCCTAGCCTATGGCAAAGGGGTTGTGAGAGAGACCAGGATTGTTGAAATATAAGGATCTGTGAGATTTGTGGCGAACAACGGAGAATTTCAACAATGCACAGCAGCACTTACAGCTTCAGCACCTCATTGAGCAGAAATGTATAGATCTAGCCTGTAGAGTCTAGATGGGATACCATTTTGTGGCAGAATGCTGGCAGATGATTGATTGCAACTTCTGTTTTTCTGTAGGGATGATAGGGCTGCTGAGATCTGAGTGAGGCAGGGTGCGAGGTCCTCGGGGGGTAATGCCTCCAGCCTTGGGAATAAGTGCCGTCGGCCAGTCTGCAGCTGGGGGGGTCGGGACCTCGGAATGCTATCTCATCTGCTGAAAGAGAGTGGGAAGATGGAGGGCGACTGTGAGTGTGACTCCATCCATGGCCTCAGTCGATGTAGGGCTGGTGCATGGTGCATGGTGCTATCTTTTCAGGGGTAGGAGGAGAAGCCAACGTGAGGAGGGTGATGGGGAAGGCGGACTATCAGTCATGATGCTCTACTGACACTGACGGTGATCATATGCCGTGGAACGAAGGAGAGGGACAGCCGAGATGGACTGCCGTAATCATCATATCTGTGATCGGAAACAGACAGATACATCTTTTCTTGTCTTCTTAACAGGTTTTTCAGAAAAGGCGGGATAAATAACAGAGAAAGGAGTGAGCGGAGTGTCAACGCAGGGTGCGCGTGTACGTTTGTGAAGTAGGGCAGATGGGGCCAGTAAAGAGCAAGCCGTCAAGTTATGTAAGCTGCCTCGTCTTAGCAGTATTCAGATGAGTGCCTGGGCAGCATGACCCAGCGATGAGAGGGAAAACTCCCCAGATGTGAGCAGAGACATGAAGCTTTCCTTACAATGACAGGGCGCTCAGGGCACCAGGCTGGCGGCCATGATCCTCTAATCGCTGTACTTCTACATTTCCATATTTGTTTTTTTCCCACTCAGATCGCTTTGTTGTTGTTCTCCTGAGTTTCTTTCACCATTTAAAGCATTTTAAAAGTATGGTTAATGTCTGACAGTTCCATTGTATCTCTGTAGAAGCTGTTGTGAACTCCCCTCCCGCCCCTTACCCAGCACCCCACAGAGAATGTTCTGGAACTCTCATCTCATTGTTTATGGTGGTTAGAATCTAATATCCTTTGTGATTCGACACTCTGTATGAGCGTTGGTCTAATTAAATCGTTAGGAAACACAACTGGGACACTATGAACAATGCAGCTTGCCAGTACAATCTGGACAAGATGGATTTGTGTCTCTGCACAGATCTAAATAAGCAATTGGCTGTTATTTGTTATTTAAGGAATTCAGATGGGCAGCGGCCATTGTATGTGGTGCATTTAGTCACGCAAATGCGCGCCAGACGGGTTGCCCTGAACCTCATTTTGACAAGAGCTGATGACTCCCCTCTAGTACGTTGTTTCCACCAACACGGAGATGGTGCTGGGCTGGTGCTGGTGCTGGGCTGGTGATGGGTTGGTGCCGGTGCCGGTGCTGGGCTGGTGATGGGTTGGTGCCGGAGCCGGTGCTGGGCTGGTGCCTCTTGAGAACTTGCCCACGTTTCCACCGGACGGAACGGAACGGAAATGTTATGTAGGTGGAAGTGGGAATAAAGTAAAGATTCATATGAATCCAATTTTTGGAATTTATTTTGGTGGGTTTCGGATTTTAAGTTTTTATAAGCTGCTGAACCAAAAAAATGAGCCTTTAAGTCTCAGTTTCAGAGAATGACTCGTCTCCATTGCCTGTATCCGCTTTTGAATCCTTAAAGGCTACATTTCTCCCCAATCTGTGTGTTTAAGTGAGTTTATTCTTGCTCACTGTTTTCAACTTTGCTGTCCACCTCATGATGTATTCGCCAGTTGAGTGCAACAATATTTTATTTACTCAGCCTGTGACATGTTTATTAAATCTGGCCAGCAGATCAGTCTTTCATTTTGCACAGAATAAAGAAATGATGTAATGTTATTCTGCAAATAAGCTGGCAAGATGTTTCACTGCCCACCCCGACGATATTAGCCAAAACCTCATCAGTTATGGACTGAATTTTCTGAGTATGCAGAAGATTTGGACGCAATAGCCCGTCCCACTTTCGCCGAGGTATCTGAGGGATTGATGACTCTGTTCAAATTCACTGAGGGACTGGTGATTCCACTCACAGTCTCTGAGGGTTTTGTGACTCCACCCACGTTCTCTGAGGGTTTTGTGACTCCGCCCACAGCCTCTGAGGGTTTTGTGTCTCCGCCCACAGCCTCTGTGGGTTAAGTGACTCCGCCCACAGCCTCTGAGGGTTTTGTGTCTCCGCCCACAGCCTCTGTGGGTTAAGTGACTCCGCCCACAGC
>JAODKC010000048.1:10158183-10168801 GCA_026777985.1 Mormyrops attenuatus | reverse complement strand
CTGTGTGTCCCCCCATCCCAGAACTGTGGCCCTTTTCATTTTCTTTCCCTGACAGTATCTGTCTCTTTCTTTTGATTTGTACTGCCCCCCCTTCTCCATTCTCCCTTGCCCCACCATCTTTCTTCCCCTTTAGCCGGCTGTCGTCCTGAATTGTAAACGTGATGAAGAGCACAGGGGCTTGCTTTGCCGTCCTTGTGGCCATATCGCTCGGCGACACGCCGCCAGGAGGCCATCGCTTAGGCGGGCGCCTCGGAAGCCAGTGGAGCGACAGGCGGCCGTGAACCGGGCTGTAACTCAGAGCGGCACACTGCCCTGTACCAGGCGGCTGTTGCGTCTCACCCCTGAGAAAATGATTTGCTAACATGACTAACTGACTTTATTGTATTGATTTTGAGATCCGCACCAGATTTGTTTTGACAAAGTCTGTTAGGCCTGTCAGATGAAGGCCGCTTTCTTCTCGTTAAAGCGTTGAGGTTTGGCTCCCTCTCGGCAGATGTTCGGTGTTACAGTGGACCAGCCGCCTTACCGTTTACCTTGACTGGTGCCGGTGCTGAGGTTTCGCTGCAGGGCTGCCTCTTAACACAAAGATATCGGGGGCGGGCTGTTCTGTGGTTGCAGCCTTTCGATGAAGAACATTCAAAGACCCAAGAAATACACTGCTGATATAGCGGAAATATTCCCAGGTTTTATCTGAGATTTGATTGGCGTAGAGCGGTGTTTTTCACAACCCAGTCCTCGAGAACCCTCATACGGTCCACATTTTTGCTCCTTCCCAGTTCCCAGCAGATCTGAACCTGGCAATCAGGAGCAGCTGGGAGGGAGCAGAAATGTGGACCGTCTGGGGGGTCTCTGAGGACTGACCTGAGAAACTTAGGTGTAGAGAAGGGAGGGTGGAATTAAGTTGGTGCTGGGAGTTATATGGCAGGAATCTTTCGAGAAATTGTTGAGAGATGAGAGACACCTTGTGCTCCAATGGGACTCCTTACCCAAAGAATCCAACCCCATGGAGTTTGTTTAGGGTGTTGTCTGCTGTCCCGGTGCTGCATGGAGAGGCAGAGAGGGGCCGACCAAAGTCTGGGAGGTGCCCCCCAAACGCCTGCCTATTGGAGGTGCTGCAACTGTGCCGTCGGCTTTTCCGAGTCCAGCTAACAGCGAGAGGGATCATTAACGTGACCCGAGGGCCAGGGGCGTCGGGCTGGCGTGTTTGCTGGGGGGGCACACACCCGCTGAACACATGTGGCATGACTGAAAATAAGAACAGTAATCAGGATGATGAGGAGAAGCCGTTAGCCGACATGCTAAATGTCGGTTATATGACAGTAACAGGGAGCATCGCGTAGCAGGGACGCAGACAGGTTTTAAAGCTATTATTTGGTTTTAAAAGCTTGAGAATTTGCATCCTGCTGCACTTATGAACCATGTATTGTGCCTTTATTGAATACTTAGTGGGTATTTCATATTTTTGTGAGAAGAAAATCTGTTGTTTTAGAAACATAGTGGGGCGTAATTTTGTTGCAGTCAGACTGGGGCGATTGTGCTCGTTCACAGTGCGTGATAACCACAGCAATAATAGCTCAAACCTTACGTTGTGCTGACTAGTGTCCAGAGGATCCACTGCAGAGACTAAATATTAATAATAGCTAGCAACCTTGATAGAGAATAAAAGGTGTTATCTACAATGAAAATGTAACTAGCCTCTTTTTTCGACTCCTAGCTCAGCTCAAAAACACTGGATTTAATTAATTATTTTGTGCAAATTAATTAGCAGCACTGTCACTAGACAAGCAGAATTTTAGTGGGTGTAGACGGAAATGTCGGCTGTCGGTCTGATTAGAGGAATCACGGTTGAGACAGCCACGATCAAACGTCTCCCCATTACTGAGCTCCAGTAACACAAAACTGGGAGAGATGCCATGACCGGTACTGTCCAAACCCTGGCGTCGCACCGGGGTTGGCCTGCCCTCTCGGCGACATCGGCATTTCACTAGGGGGCGCAAAAGAGTGAGTGAAAAAAATGAGAATAACCTCCTGAAATCCGGGCCATTCATTTGTGTCCTCTGTAGTGGACATTTTGTTTTTGCATCTATCTTTCCACTGATGTAAGAAAACTTATTTATTCCTGTTGTACACTAAAGAGGACATGCTGTGAAATTAAAAATAAAAATAAATTTGAAAAAATCTAAATTGTAAGATGTTTTATTTCCTCCAAAGACATAGAAAATTACAAATAACCTGAAATTTTTCTTGGGTCTCAGGAGGATAAAGATGTGAAACGCTTATTACAGTGATGCTAGTTTTAATATTTCACTACTTTTCTTGTAAAACAGAAGCCAGCTAACAGCCAGATACTCTGTCCCACTGAAATGTTTTTAATATGAAGGAAATGACACAGTTTATGTGGCTCCTGGGGTGGAGCGGAACACCCAGGGTTGACCGTGCTCAGCATGTCTCTAACTTCAGTGTGACAGAGCTCTGCTCATGAAGCAGACCGGACACATGAAGTCTCAAGTCTGCAGGTTAGTTCCTATCATGGGACGTGGAAAACATGCCATTTCAAGCCACCAATGGCTTCATGTGCCTGAGTGTAGTTTGGTGTGACATTAAAAGATGGGGGGACATGGCACATGTGCCTGGAGGTAAGGCTGGTGTGAGAGAGGCTGCTGCCTTTGTCCCTGCATCCTTCCCATCATGCTTTGGTCCCATATTTTGGTGCAGTTTTGTGCAGCAAGTCAGACACCGCCATGCCTACTCCCTCCCTCCCCGCCCCCAGGGGTGACATCACAAGTATCCTGGCGGCAGTCCCATCTAAGACCCCTGACCAGTCTCCCGCCTTCCGCTACGCAGCAGGGACGTCACTTGTCATGCAAGAGCAGAAAGTCGCTGTAATCTCCTTCCGTAATTGAAAAACGGCGGCTTAGCGTCTCTTATCCCCCAGACGGTGTTTATCACGCGTTCACAAGCGGCACTCGCTTAACCTTAAGCTTCCCGTGTTGTCTGTCCCAGTGGTGATGGGTTCGAGAGCCCGGCTCAGTGGGACTGTTCATCACTGTCACCTTGGTAACCAGAGTGTCCCACTGCTATGCAGAAACGTGTGTGATATTTGTGGTTATGGCCTGAAATGATGGATTATGCTACAAACTACATCATTTAAAAGTCTTTAAAACTCCAGGGATTGGCTTGAAAACAAAAAAAGCCCATTGCCATAGCAACAATTTTATTCTAAATAGTGTATTCCAGGCCAAAAAAAATGTGCCTTTATCTCAAGTGGCATTAAGGCTTCTGGAACAAACGGGAGTGAATGTGGACCTTGGAGGATAGTGCGTGGTGTGGAGAGTGTAAGAAGAGTGGGAGGGGTGGCCAACGGCCTTCTGGGTACAATCCGCCGAGGCCCAGATGATACAGGAAGCCTGGGCTCAGGCACATCAAGCTTGACAATCATACTGGTAAAATGAAATGATAGCGGGACAGATCCTGATCTGATTGGCCCACGGCTCTCCTGCATCCTGAATGCTGCTGTCGAGGTTACCGTGGACACTATGACATCGCTCCGCTGGAAGTCCTCGCACTAAGGGATCTCGTCATTAAAAACAGCAGGTGCTAACTCAATCGCAGGCTCATGTGGAGATGGCCAGTCGTTCAGGCCAAAGGGGGTCCTGTCAAACACATCCACGCATCCATCCATCTTCCTCTTGTTTATCTGGTGCGTGTCTGCTGGGGGTGGGGGGGGGTGTACCTTCTGGCTAAATCAGCCTGATTTTCTGCACCGCTGTGTATATCTGACACCCTGAGTCCCGTTTTTATTCACTGTGGTTGCCACATAGAAAATCTCTGCTACACCAGAGGCAGGGAGCCTACAGCGCCGTGAGGTTCTCTTAAAAGGAATAATAAAGAAGTGTAAGAAAAACATAACAACTCGCATGAACTTTACCTCAAATGTTAGGGTCATGGCCACTGATGAGCGGAGAGGCAGCTTCAGAGACCCGCTCTCTCTGAGTGAGGTTTGGCCTCTGAGCCAAGCACGTCCTAATTAAATTCACCCATGAGCATCACCAAACCTCCAAAAAGTGCCAAAAATGAGGGGACTGGCTCAATTCCGGCCTCCTGGCTTAGGGGAAGGAAGAGGCTTCTCCAGATTTGGGAAGGATCAAGTGAAGATTGAGCCACGGTGGGTCATACGGTACCCATTTTGGTGGCGGGCAGGTGTGCCGCAGGTCTCATTTTGGGGGATGAGTCACTCCCTGTGAGCGGGGGCTCCTCAGGATGACTTAGGATGCCAGTGCGGGACAGCAAGGATGTCAGATGCCTTGCCACTTCCCGGACTATCAAAGCAGGGTGGAATGACGGTTTGTGCCTGTAGCCCCATGCGGGCTTTCCTGTAGACCCCCGTGTGTTTTCTTGTGTTTACATCTCAGCTACAGTGTTTTCTGTAGCTTTGGCATGATTTTGATCCCACCGTGCAGGCAGGGGATGGACTTCCACAGTGGGAGAGCGTCTATGCAGCCGTCTGTGGAGGCTTCCCAACCAGACGCTCTGATGTGTAAATACACTCACCTGGCATCTGTAATGGTGTAGGACTCAGCTGGACAGCCTTTCGGTGACATGCCATTGGGTTTATCTTGCTGTTCCTCCCTCCTTGTTCTGTGACCTTCACATCTCATATTTCAGTTCCATTTGACAATGAACTTGGAATGAACCATTCAAAAAACTTTCGTTCAGCATTAGCCTCGACATCTCCAGCAGTTATGATGCTATCCAGCTGTCAGCTAGCACCACTAAGGAAAATATTCATAATAAAAGGAGGAACTGACAATGAGCAGGGCTTATAGGATCCCATAAATTCACACATTACACTGGAACTTCTGCACAGCACTGAATACAGCACGTTTTTTAGCTCAGACAATAACTGGGATATCCATCCATTCGTCCGTCTATCTGTCCCTCTGTCCGTCCATACATCCATCCATATTTCCATCCATCATCCATCCATCTGTCCATCAGTCTGTCCACCCATCTGTCCATCTGTCCAACCATCCATTCATCCATACTTCCATCCATCCATCCATACATTCATCCTTCCAACCCAGTATCAGTGCCAGAGCAAATCTGACAGGTGGGCTCAAGAATTTCATGGGAGGGGGGGCATGTGGGGGTGGAGGTGGGGGGCTGCTGGAGATGGGTATTGTTCAGGGGGAGAAGCTAAAAGGACCAAGCTAAAAGATGGTGTCCATGGTGGGGGCGGAATGGCTAACTGGGGAATCGTGTCCCCAGAATGCCCTCCCCCATGATGCCGACCCCCTGATCTATCCATCCATCCTCCAGCTGCTTACCTGCTACATGCCGTTCAGGACACACCAATAGTTTCACTTAACTCTATTTTGGATCATGAAAGGACACCTGAGTAGCTGAACGAAGGTGCCCAGGATGAGCAGAACATTCGTGCCCACACCCAGGAGGACTGAGGCGACAGGTGGACCCCTTTGTAAAAACAGCACGGTGTGACCCTAACGTGAAGGTCTTCAGCAGGGACTTGAGTGGTCTTAAATAATTCGGTGGTCACCTCCTGTACTCCTGATCTGCGGATTTAGCCAGTTTTAGCCTGCAGAAGGTGTGTGAAGCTGCTGACGGGGTCACTAATCTGAGAGTGGCACATCACAGCAGCGGGCAAGTCGGGGCGTCTGTCGGGCTCCGTGGCTCGTGGTCTGGGCCGTGACGGGCAGTTTTTATATGCCGAGTTTCCTGTTCAGGGAACATTTTCTCAAGCAGGCTGGCATTTCTGTGCATGAACACTCCCTGGAGTAAATTCTGGGATTTTAAAAACATTTGCATAACAAACGGAGAGCGGCCATTCTGGGATTCGCCGTGGTTTGTTGACGCAGCTGTATTTAAACCTGTTAATTCTGCAGAAATCACCGAAATATGTGATTGCTGTGCCGCCCTGCTCTGTCCCCATCATCCTGGGGGCTTAGATCTGTTTTCGCCAAAGCGTGACTGCTGCAGATGACTCATATGTCTTGGCTGTGCCTTGGTACCGCCGCTCTACGTCGGACCCAGTGCCGTGCGAAACGACAGCGTTCATTTCTGCTCGATGGCTGAGCATATGCAGTGAAGACCCTCCGGTGAGGGCTGGTGTCCGTCATGCCGTGGCTGTGTCAGAGTCGTCCACATCTGCTGACCTGTCCTCTACCCTCTACCTCCATACCTGTCCACTCAGTGTGCCTTAAGGGGCCTGTTCCTCTCTTTCCTTCCTGTTAACACTCCTCACCTCCCTCTCTATCTCTCTCTCTGTCCTGCCCCCATCTGCTCTGACCAAAATCAGGCAAATGAAACTGCAAGTATACCAAAAGAGGAAGACACCCATTGCAGTTTGCTTCACCCTGCAGCTGAATTTGATTTGGATGAGCTTGGCTGAGGGTGGAGGATGGAGGGGGGCTAGGGCGGGGTTCCATTCACGAATGGGTGGGGCGTGGAGGCAGATTGAACATGGTGGTCAAGGTGAATCAGTGGGACATTTTCTGACCCTCGCTGATCTCCCTGGCTCCTATGTGTGTTGCCCCCCCACCCCCACTCTGCACCTGTAGTTAGCTGCCGGCCTCCTTCTCCAGAGCGTTCAAGAGGGTTAACTCCAATTCCTCCACGCTTTGAGAACAACACGGCGGGAATCAAAGGGAGTGCAAACACAGCAGCTGGCAGGGAGGCGGCCGGGCGGCGTGGTGCAGGAACGGGGGGGCGGGGTCAGGGCTCTTCGCACGTGGGATGGGGGGAGGAGCTGAGAGCGAGCTCGCTCAGTCGGTCCTTCAAATTGAAATATGGTCTAAGCGTACGTGATGCGGCAGAGCAAATGCAGAGAAAATTAAAGACAAAAGTGAATGTTTGGATGGTGATGCCGAATTCAGGAGGCCGGTTTTAGCTAGATCTTCTGGCCAGAGAAGCTGATGGCCTGTTAAAGTCCACTGGGTGTGCGGTGGTGGGCATGAGTGACAGAGTAATAGGGGACGTCCACTGGAGGCCATCCAGGAGGATCCCTCAGTTCCCAACAGGAGGAGCCTGTGATGATTTATGGGGATGGTGAAAGGAGGGACAAGCAGAAGCAGGGTGAGGAAATGTACCGACAAGAGCAGAGCAGGCAGACGGAGCGTAAGCACACCGAAAGGACAGTTATATTTTTATTTTGAAATGGACGAAGGAGATAACAGGTATGCTAATGGGCAAAGAAGCAATGAGCGACAGGTAGGACTGAAGGCAGGTAATGAAATAGGTAACAATGTATATGGAGTGTCTGTCTCCATGCTGAACTAACGCACAGGTTTTCAAGGCTGCTGTGAATCACTGGCTCACAAAGGAACTCTCCCGCAAAAGGAAAGAAGGAATTACGACTGACTTCCCAAGACAATTAAGCAGCAACGTCTGTCTTTCGCTCCGCTGGAAAGGTCATGAACCGCAGTGTGGTGAGAAAGGAAGAGCCCAAGCCAAGCAGCACAGCATTAAGTGGTGTTGTGCTGTATTATGGTATTTCATGGCGTATAACAGGGTTCGGTGGTGTATTATGGTATTTCATGGCGTATAACAGGGTTCTGTGGTGTATTATGGTATTTCATGGCGTATAACAGGGTTCTGTGGTGTATTATGGTATTTCATGGCGTATAACAGGGTTCTGTGGTGTATTATGGTATTTCATGGCGTATAACAGGGTTCTGTGGTGTATTATGGTATTTCATGGCGTATAACAGGGTTCTGTGGTGTATTATGGAGTTTCATTATAGTGGTTGTCGAGCTTTAGTGTTATTTTTAATTGGGTTTTATGGTGTTTTGCTTGGTATTATCGTTTTTTATCATCACGACCCTGATCAGGATAAATGGTAGGAAGATGGATGGATGGATAAATATTGAATAAACAGGCGATTAGCCATGCAGTAGCACAGCAGGGGTGAGTAACACTTAGGCGAATAACTAGGTTCATATTGTATTATGGTGTTTGTTGGTGCATTAGTGTGTGGTGTCCCCTGCTTACAGGATGACTTATGGCCACATATGGCTGTGTGTGTGCGTGCAAGCGAGTACGCATACTGGCCCGGACACAGAAACGCATTCTGTTTATCCTTCATCTGCTCAGATGTGGCCCAACAATCTCGCCTTGTGCCAATGCGCTTGTTTGCAGGCAAGCAAGCGCCCAGAGAATTTAACAGGTGCTCCTCCGGCAACGCGCGGCAGGCTCACCGTGGCTTCGACGGCACAGGGGGGTGTGGCTCATGAGCTAACTCTGCACGGCGTGTCTGCGTTCTGCTTCACACCCTTCCAGGCCATTCCTTTGTATTTCTGCAGGATCCCTTCAGACTCCGACCTCAGTTATACCTTTGAGGTCAGATCTGGTCCAAGCTTCAGTTCCCATCTCAGACTTTAGCAGGATGTTTGCAAACATAATTGATACCTTTATTGACCCTGTGGGGAAATTCTCTTTTACACCTCCCTCAATTTGCTCTTTGCAGAGTAAGGGCAGATATGGATACAGCAGTATAAATGTTTCCCTCCATGCAATTTGGATTAGTTTGGGCATAAAGCTAGAACCTTAGGCGCAGATTCACAGGCCGGCGCAGGGTCAGTTTGAAAGAGATGGGTTCAGCACTGGTATTTGTCCTGCACTGTCAGACAAAAGGGTGCAGCCCTGGTACAGTTTTGTTCCCCAAGGTACAAACAACATTAATGTACCCCAGTGGTACAAAAATGTTCCTCAGAGTCCATTTCTGTACCTTAAAAGGTACATTTACCTACAGCTAGGGTACAATTGGCAGACCCTCAAGGGTACAGCCCCAGTGACAAGTAATTGTACCTCAAAGGTAGGAGGTCTTTTTTCTGACAGTGTAGTAGGGGGGTGAACAGTGCCAGGGGGCATATGGGTAGGTGTGAAGAAGCTAGGAATTTATTTGGGCATAGGGGCTGGGGGGACACACCTGGGAATGTTTATGTTTACTGTGGGGGAGTGGGAATAAAGTCAGCGATGGGGGCACAGATGAAATGTGGGAGGGGTCTTTGCACATTCACCCCCCCCAGCCCAATTTCAGGTCCTCAGATCATGTTTAGTCCAGCACATTTTTATAGGCAGATTGTTAAAAAGCGATTTGCTGTAATAAACAGTAAATTTCCCAGAAAAAAATAAATAACCATTTATGGAAGATAACAACCTAAAATGCCAGTTTGGGGAAAATGTACAAATAATTTCCTGACCGTGTCCAAGAATGTGATGGAAATGTATCCCTGAAAAGCCCTGTCCTCTGCGACGCGAGTGTGCAAAGGGGCAGCTTGGAAATGAAGGATACAGGGAGATGATCCAGAGAAGCGGGGGGGACTGGGAGGGAGCCTGTCACAGACTGTCATTTGTGATGGATCATGCCAGATAGTGGGTCTTTTCTCTGCTCACTAATTTGGTCTTGGCGGCTTTTTAAACAGGCAAACCCGGCACGGTAATCCATCAGGGCTACAGTAAGAGATGGAGTCTTCCCTAAATCTGGAAGGTAATCTCTCCTTTGGGGGGGAGGCGGGGTGGCTGTCACATGCCACATAGCCAGGCCAGGAAAGCCCCGCTTTCTGACAATAGTGACAGCGCTGACAGAGTAGCCGACAGCCTGCCCCTGGAGGGGGTGTGGCCAGCTTGCGGGGGGAGAGCACGCTTTTCCCGTGTCTGGGACGCCTGCAGAATGTGGGGGCACCCCTGCCCGTCAGGAGCAGCCTGGAGCCTGGAGAGCAGAGAGTGCTGGGGTCTCTGCAGGACGCGGCACACGCTAACAGTTTGTCGCTCCTTTCCTCTACTCAGCCCTCATCTTCTGTTCCTGTCCTTTTGGCTCTTCAATCCTTCCATCCATTTTCTGTATCTGCTGATTCAGTGCGGGCTGCCGGGGAGCCTGGAGCGCATCCAGCAGGCTGGGGCTGGTCCGGCTGAGACGCCAGTCTGTCTGGAGTGCGTCCACGTATGAAGTCATGTTTGTTTACACACGTGATCTTCGTGTGGAGTGGATCCCGTGCTGGAATGCACATACCCCCCCACAGAGCTGTGGGGGGCGCAGCGCACATTGGGCTAGGAGTGCTTGTGGACCATCACGACGCCCCCTGGTGTTCTCAGGTCTCTCTACTGCCAGTACGTCTCTGGTTATCACTTTTTTTTAATAATGTTAACAATGAAAACATCCCTCAATCCCACCGCCGACACACACGCTTGACCTCAATTGCTTCCAGAAAAAAAATGAGGTCCTTTATATAAATATAAATGGCGTTCAATTTCGGAGAGCCCAAGGTTACCGTGGCGATGTGCGGCGCGGGCCGGGGACATGAGCCTGGAACACCTCCCTCACTCGTCTCAGCTGGCCATCTGGCGAGCTTTTGCGGTACAGTTGATTCACGTTTACCGCCGCCACCACCGTCCCCCCGTCCCCCCATCAGGACCCGGGCGCATGCTGTGACCCACCCGCTAATTGCGAGTAATCCCTGACAGCGCAAGACAGCGGCTGAGTTCTCCGGAGAGACGCATCTGACGGCAGAACCGAAGGAGAATTAATAACCGCAGCTATGGCGGGAAGGCGGGGGAGGAGGGCTACTGTGGGGCTGTGGGATATGGTGATGTGAGGGGGTG